>JADLZN010004580.1:0-254837 GCA_018155175.1 Sinocyclocheilus anophthalmus
CAAGATTATATGAATTATTTGAAAAATTTAATTGAATTAATTAACTTTGTGTAACATTATGTTTTGTAATTAAAACATTAAGGACTAAAATGCCTTCACACCAGTATTGTTATTGTTAAACAAATTATTTATAATCTTTTTATTTGTTGAAATAAAGCTGAAATAAAATAAAATATCAACATTTCATGAAAAATTTCGAATTAAAAACGAAAACCTATGTTGAATTACAACTTTGATGCCATTATTTCCTTGTGCATATAAATGTGTACTTGTGTATGCTGAAAGGTTTAACTTTTTATAGGAAGCCACACATAAAATATACATTTGAGATATATTTCATATTACCAAAAATATGCAGTATGTATTAATTCGTTAAGGCAGACTAAACATAAAATGAGCAAGAAACCAAGAGTTCTAACAGGTCTTTGATAAGATCAGTTGGTGTTATATTTGTAAATCAATACTCATTCATTCATTTCAAAATATTCATTTATTTCAATATCCAATCATACCTGAACAAATGGTTTTGTTGCAAGAAACCCAATCTAACACATTTTCTAACTCAAAAAGTTAACAATGCTGCCAAGGACCAAATTCAAGGAGACCTGCGTCCTTCACACCAGTATTCATGAGCCACTTCTCATACAATGCACACACACATACACAGTCCCCGCGTGCTTTCCACAGCTGACGCACTACGCGACCTTGACATCATTTTCATAGTCGTCATATAAACCAGAGTTACAGCAGCCATAAATATGTCCAAAAGCTCCCCAGAAGTGGAGTGCATGGGAATGAGCGTTGGCTTTGCTCCAGAAGGGAAACCTGCTCGCTATTTGCATTCACCTCTAATAAAGCAGAGCAGAGTATCCATCAGAATACCATCAATCCTCCTTAATCTCTACTGGCCCTCAGCGACCCACCGATGACCCGTGTGATAGATTCATTGTCAGATAAATCTTTATCTAATACCAGTAAAAAGGCCTCTGGAAGATGCAAACACACAATCTTCAGTGTTTTTATTGCATTGTGCAGCGAAGATGTGCAGTGAAAAATAAAATAAAATAAAAAAAATTTTATAGGGTTTAAAAAAAAAAAGCTAAACTGTAACGGAAATCTTCCATTGCCCCACGGAATCTGCCTTACAGTATGTACCCAGACAGTCCTGACTGGGAACTCACTGGTTTAGAGAAGCAGTACTAGTTGATATGGTTCCTGGCGGCTTGCTGCATGCCCTCGATGGGTCACAGAGGGAAATCGAAGTGCGCGAGAAATTTTCCGAGCTACACAGAGAGCTGCCTAACGAGATATCTTTTTTACCACCAAGATTGAGAATGTGATGGTGCTAGTGTACTGTAAATACTTCTCAAGCATACATTGGGTAATACCAAGCGGGCTGTTGGCCAGGTAGAGCCATAATCACACCAACACCTTTAACAAGGAGGACGCGACAGGAAAGCAGGGGAACAATGAAAAAAACAAATAAAACAACCGCATCCATGGCGACACACCAAGCTGGTGGTGCTCTTGCTGCCCCACACATCACCCCCCTTTTAGATGAAAACACCCGCTGGACACGCGGATCCCATCGCCGAACCCCAACCCAGACCCAACCCTATCGGGGGGTAGCCATTCGCTAGCTTGGGTTTGCAAATAACTCAGCCGACTGCACCCAGGCTTCTAATATTTGGTCTTATCGGGAATCTATAACACCCGTCCCATCGGTATGTGTGATTTTAAATGAGAAATTAACCTCTAAAATCTCTGGAAAACAAACAACAAAACCCAAAGCAACCACAGCTCATTGTGAGAGTAAAATGTCAACTTGCATTCTGACAAACTGATCAGTTAGATCATGTCTGAAAGTTAAAAAACCTTTATGTGAGAACTGCATCACAATCACAGAACTATAACAGAAAATGCCGCTTTTTCTCATTACCACTTTACAAAAGTCCAATATAAATGTGATTTTTCCTAATAAACAAAAAAATTTACAGAAACATGGGTTGGCTTTAAGACCAAAATCTTGACTTCGGTACGATACCAGCCATGGTACCTCAGTATCTATAAAAACAGATGTTAGGTAGACTACTATATTATGCATGACAGATTTGCATATCATGTAAATGAAAAATTTACTAATAACTGAATTGACCATGAAATCTGTTAGATAAGTTCTATTTTTAATCAAGCAATGTCATGGAATTAACAACATATAAAACATATATTTGTATTTGAAAATAAATCTATATTAATATAAATCTATAAATCTTATTAAATCAAAATATTCTGATGCATGAAGATAATGTATCAAAACTAAGAAAAATAACAGTTAAATATTCTGCTAACATGCATAAATTCAGTCTTGCATAAATTTGAGATGGTCTATGGGTATTATTATACTAACAATTAGTTATAATAATTTATTCATACATTTTATAATCAATACATTTATTTTTGATTCTCAAATAATGCATCAGTGCATTTGAACACCGTTATACATCAACTCTACTTTCATGTTTCAAGTCAAAAATTACGTTTGTATGCTGGTATTGTACTGTTTTAAATTTTTTGGTACTGCAGTACTGATTATGCATCGGTATACCACACAACCCTAACAGACCCAGGGGTCTGAGAGAGTACTGATCTAAACAAGCCGTTAAGCTGGACACACAGGGTTACAGTTCAGGTACCTGGTGGGCCCCTGTGGGCGGCTGGGCTCCTGCTGCTGCTCTTGCTGTTGCTGCATGCGCTGCTGTAGGCCCCGCGCTCTCCTCATGCATTTTTGCAGCTTGGCGTCAGCAGCCATAGTCCTGCTATGAGTGTTAGCACTGCCCTCATGCATGGAAAATCTTAGTTTAGCTATAATGCAAAAGAACAACAAAAAGGGAAAGGAAAGAAGAGCAGAAGAAAAGAAAATGCAGAAACGAAAAAGAAAGAGCTGAGTTATGAGGGGCCGGCATGCGGACCATTTCTTTGTTATAGAAACGACAAAGTAGTGAAATTGAAAGAAAGAAGAGAGGGTGATGGTGAGATATATCCCACCTTTCACCCCAAAGCTCTAGGCTGTTCAATAGGCAAAGCTTTGCACACTAGCTCATCAAAGTTGACACATTGTTGACTTCATGTAATGGGTCGATAACAATAGCTTGCATCAGAAGTGTCATGCCCATATGCCCATTTTGAAAAGTACACCCAAGGGAAAAAAAAAACGCAAAAACTTGTATAACTAAAATGCAGGCACGGAATCCACTCATAAAAATGGAATTGGCTGTATAACGTGGAATGTCACGGAATTTGGCAAGTTTTGGATTAATAAATCAAAAGTAGGTCAGTACACATAAATCAAAATTTTTTTCAGCTTGCGATTCAATTCATTCGATGCAAATTGATTATTTTGGATATAATCAGGTACAGGACATGGCAAATTTCTCAAGGAAAAAAAAATCTATCAAATAATGTGTAAAATATGGCCTACCTGAGAGTTAACAATATGGAAGTTGAAATTAGGCTGATTTGTATACAACAGTAAAATATATCAAAGTTTTGTATCTTAAAGTTATTATACTAACGTGAACTTTAAATTACATAATTATATTCTACTTGCTCCAATCATTTTTGAAATAAACATTTAAATGGGGGCTGTCATAAAAATTTGGATTTATTCAAACATAAATTAAACGTTGAAGAACAGTAAAAAAATTATAATGAAAATGTTATATGGATTCATTTTAGCAAAATGTCCTCTCTACGAGGTCAGTTTTCTTACTGAGTTTATGGTTCCGAATTATGTTGTTTTTGTGGTAATGTGACGTTCGGAACATGGTTTGCAAGTTATGTTATTTTTCCGCATTTGTGAAACACCTGAAACTGAGCGATTACATGAGACCGGATACAGATTTCGGTAAGTTGTACTCTTTCTTTTAACACCTTCGGATGCTCATTCATGTTTATTTCATGCTGTAACTGCTTTTAAAGTGGAGGAGATGGATCAGTTCACGCTGCCGTTTCTAACCGAGGTGCTACAGTCACTCCACATTAAACAGCGCCAAAATGGCATTTAATTGAATATTGTAAAAAAAAAGCGAAATGGACAGAATTTGAAATCCGAGACTTTGTTTCATATAAAAAGTAACAGCACAAAGCTTATTGCGATTTATTGGATGGGAGGTGCGCTACAATGTTCCGTTCATTATCTGACAAGCTAGACTAATCGATTCTTCTTCGATATCGTTTCATAAAAATGAGAATCGATTCAAATCGAGAAATCAATATTTTTTTACTCAGCCCTAGTGTTAGGACATGCAGTTCTCCACAACCTAACCATAAGCTCTACTCTTCTGCACAATGGTAACGACAGAACAAGAACAGAAGCTTCAAACATAACAGAAAGTCTTTCAAATAGCAAACATAACTGAACATTAAACATCAACAGATGTTTCACTTCACTTAAAAACACATACAATAGCATCACGATAATCCACAAGTAGCCTAATTCACACAACTCCAGTCCATCAAATAATGTCTTATGAAGTGAAAAGCTGTGTGTAAGAAACAAATCAATCATTACGATGCCTTTTAACATCAACTGTTTCTTCTGGATGAAATACAAGTCCATAATCCATAATAACACTTCCTCCTGTGAAAAAGTCCATTCCCTGTTGTCCTCTTTTCACTTTTAAATGTTGATCTGTTGCTTGATCTTGATCATATTTCTCTCCTGATTTATGCCTTTGCCTGTTGAATTTATAGGGAATGTGTAATAAAATGAATCTGAATGGATTTGATATAATCTGCTAGATAATCGTCAGGTACATCAGTGGTTAATTTGCATAAAGCTGAGTTGAATGTGTCTGTGGTGGTTACTGCACAAGAGGAAGTGAAATGTTTTTCTCTCTTCTGCTGTGCTTCTATTAGACATGCACGTGAAGATACAGCATGAGAAGCTGTATGGCAGATTTAGCTGCTGCTTTGACATTTGCTGTTTGTTTGGAGGGTGTGATGAGTGATGCTCAGTGACCGTGCATCTGGAAGTTTATTAAAAAGGGGTCATATGATGCGATTTAAAAAAAAAAAATTCTCTTTGGAGTGTTACAAGCTCTTCGTGAATAGATAAGATCCCTGAAGTTGCAAAAGACTAAAGTCTCAAAACCAAAGAAATATTCTTCATCAAAGTTAAGACTCTGCCACGCCCCCCCCTAAAAACGGCCGCGTCTAACACGCCCCCACATTATCTACCTCACTATGTGGAAATATTGCATAATGCCGCCCAAATGTGCACACAAAAAAAGAAGACGGGGTTTCAGGAACAGCAGTAGTGTTTAAGCAGCATGTCAGGGAGACATGTCAGAGGTGTGTTTCAGTGCGAAAGCAAAAGCAATTTATTTGGCCTTCCGAAAGTAGATGCATTAGGAATCTTTAAGATGACTTACAAAAGAACAGCAATGCATTCTATGGACGACCGTTTCGTGAACCTAGAATAGGAGGTAATTCTGACTTTGGTATGACAATCTGGCACTTCTGAATCAACTACTGTTTTGTTATTATTTTAAGTATTTTCTATTGACTGTTCAAATGCAGAGTTTTGCGCATCGTGATTGAGTGTGTGGTGTGAGTGGGAGTGTGAGTGGGATGTGTGAGGAGGAGAGAGAGAGATGTCTGACATTTAGGGACAGAGACATGGGGATTGTGGTGATTTGCTGTCCTCTCAAGCTCATATTTCTGTCTTTTGACTCACCCCTGAGTGTCCTGAGCTGGTCAGATGACACCGAGATCGACACACAGACTTTAAGGGACGGTAACAGACAGAACGATGAGACATTGTGCCTAACAACACCCTTTAGCCTTGACCTTGCACTCTCAATATAGCAAATTTCCTCATATCTATGAAATAGTTCCAAATCTGTTGATTCAATGAGCTTAGAAAAAATAGCCATTATATACCTGTGACTGCACGTTATTTGATTGAAACTCGATGTTAGTGTGTCAAGTTGCTTGGCAAATGTAAATAAACTACAGTTATGGTGTGTTCACACCAGAGGCGAAGCGAATATGCGCATCGCGTCACTCGCTCTGGATTACTTGCGAGATGTTTTTCATGTCACTCACGCAAATAAAAAACAACGCGATCAACCATGGTGGAGATAACTACAATCGCTGTTTTGTACCCGTTGTCAAAAAGTCCCAAATACGATGGAAAGCCAAATGCCGACATGTCTGGGTTCACAGCACCATCCAGAGGAGGATGAGTAACGTTAGGATCCTGCATTAATGTGTGTTACATTTGCATTTTACACTGATATTACTATTATTTTTATTATTGATAGCAGCATCTCTGTAGCCATGCTAATAAAATACAACTACCACTACATAGGCCTGTCACGATAACAACTTTTTGTTGTTCGATTATATTGCCCCAGAAATAATTGCGATAAGCGATATTATTGTCATTTTAAAGACCAATTTTATGCCACTGAATATATAATAATCATAATGTAACAGCATAATAATGCAAGAAGGCCTACACACTTCCAAATGACAACAAACTTTTCATTTGGAATAAGAATAAGGGTGCTCACTATTGCTGAAAAACACAATCACTACTAGCAGTCAGATGTCCGCATGCACAAAATCACAGATCCCTAAACAAGATCATATCCGCAGATTAAACTTTTTTTGTAGAAGCACTTTTTAAATTTGAACTAGCACCTCATCATGACCACCATGTTATGTACGAGAAGCTGCAAAAGACAGTGGCCCAAAGTGGAATGAAAAAAAACGGTGACATAATTTTAAGTAATATAAGGGCGCTCTATTGCGTCACCAAAAAAATTATTGAGGTCATGTACATATATTGCGTGATAATTCGTTATATTGATTATTGCGACAGGCCTACCACTACAACTGATTTTAATGGTTTTCTATGCTCCAGACCTATATAATAACAAACGGCTGCAATAATGCTCTCTTCTATTGTCTGATTCAACTGGACGTGTCAAGAAGTGCTTTGCTGATTGGCTTGCGTGAGAACGTGTCATGGGAATTTTCCAGTCGAGTTGAAATTTTTGAACTTGGAAGACGCGATTGAGGAGTGAATTCGCCTCTGTTCGTGTCTGGTGTGAACACACCATTAGGCTAATGGACTATTTTGCTCAGCTGTTTAGTTGTTTATGGTGACGTAACATTTATTGAACCTTCCATGTCTTCTCATATTACCGTTGTACACCACGTGGGGAAATCACCGTAGCAATTGGCCGTACTCAGGGGGAACCACCACCGTGCCTGTGCCCTCGTCTTACCGTGTTCCCCGAACAATAACCTTTGGAGGACCATAGCCGACTTACCTAGTTTTAGTGTTGTCTTCCTGTCATGCGCATTGCTTCGTGGCAGTTTAGAGATACAGACTTTGGCGTCGTCACGACTGCCATAGACCAAAACCAAATGCCAAAGAAGGCGCAAAAGATCATCATTCGCAGCAGCTGGTTCCCATTTGCGACGCACGATGATATTATTGTCGGTGTCAAAGAACAACCTACACCGGCATAAGATAGCTCCTTATTGTGCAACGCCGTCTTGCCGTGATAGCACCTACCCAGGGGGTAAGTGAATCGCCAAGTGCGGGACGTCCAGGGCACACTCCATACGGGCTCGCATTCACGAAAGAGCCTAATGTAGGGGCACTATGGGGAGGGCATCCAGGTGGCGCACAGTGCTTCGAGGGAGATCAGATTACCCGCCCTCAGTTCAGAGCAGATCCGTCAGGACAATAGCGGTTTTGTTTGCCTCACTGCCGTGAGACCACTGCGCATTGAACAGCACGGTGAGAACCAAAACTAAAACAGTGGAGCAGAACTGGACAAACCGGTTGTGCTGCTTTGGTCACCGATACCAGTGTTTTTTCACCTCTTTTTATTCTCGGCTTCACCCTTTCTCAAGTTTATATACTTGTTTGTATACTAAGAAATCCACGTTGTCTGTGTCAGAGATCTTCCCCGAGCGGCGGCGTCCTGCCTGTGAGTCTCTGAAGCGATCTCGGCCGCTGAATTATTGAGAGAGGCCTCGGCCCCTGCTGTGTCAGCTGGAGGTGGATGAGATGCGCTCGTCAGCCGATGACAGAATGAAACGCACACCCAGCCTTCCTGCTGCTCACATGCAACCTCTCACCTCCGGGCTGGACACACATACACCTCAGCCGACGAACCTGACACCTGACCCCTGCTGTACGCCCGGACACATGTTAGAGCCGCCCGAGAACAGGCCAGATAAGAACAAGATGATTACAGCACTAATCCTGCATTACAAAGCAACTTACAAAACACAACCTACTAAATGCTTTTCAGAGGAACAATTCAGCCCAAAAAAGAAAATTGACTGACTTACCTGTCCTTCAGCATCATTACTCCAGTCTTCAGTGTCACATGATCCTTCAGAAATCATTTGAATAATTTTCAAGAAACATTTCTTAATATCAATGTTAAAAACAGTTGTGCTGCTTCATATTTTTCTGGATATATTTTTCAATGAATAGAAAGTTAAAAAAAACACCATTTATTTGAAATATAAATTTTTTGTAACATTAAAAATAAATAGTGCATCCCTGCTGGATAAAAATATTAATTTCTTTCAAAAACAAGAAAAACTTACTGACCAATAAAAATATGGTTTGCATTGTCAGAAACAACTTAAGACCGTGAGCTCGACTAATCTTTCTAAGTAGGTTGGTTTAGGATCATGTCCATGTCCATGCATTTCTTAGTCATACATGGACACTAACTTATCCTAAATAATTTCTTAAATATCTATAACATTTTATTGCACAGTCATTACACAGTCCTTTGGTATGTTCATAAAAATGGGAACGTTGTTTACAGCAGGCGGTCTGAAGGCGGACAGAATTTGTCTTCAAATGTCTTGAATTAAATTTAAAATGTTGCTTTTTGAAGGGGATGAATTTAGAGATGTAAATTCTCTGACAGGATTTAGCACGCATGGTAAAGCACAGCACAATAAAATCTCTAAATTCATCCCCTATAAAACAGAATATGAAATCAAAAAGAAGCAATAAGCATCTTCAGCAAAAAAGTGTTGAATTTACATGATTGAATCATGTATATCAGTTTCACGTGAATTAAGTTACACAAACATGAATTGTTACTTCAACATCATGAATATAAGAAACTGACACATCAAAGTGATTTCATATGGTTCCCTGACACAATCTGTTTATATTAATTACCTATATTTTGTGTCACACCACTGATATATGCTAGTGTCAAGTGCTTCTTGAATACAACAGCATAAACATGATCTTTATGTACCGTCCTCAACTTAAGCAAAAGCTCTACTCTAAATCCCAGCATAATTGAACATTAAACACTATCAAGTTTTCTTTTTTCTCATGTTGTTCAAAAACAATAAGGCCTAATACTTAATTTCAACAGTTTTAATCTCCCCATTAAGTCTCATGCAGTGCGTGCTGGGAACCAATGTTTCAACAGTAAAACAAAATCATTTTCGAGTGCTGTTTAACACAACTTAATCTAGTAGATTGAACATTTTAGAGAACTATATTTATCAAATGCAAATAAATAAAGTTTAGAAGAAAAAAATGTCGATTTAAAAATTGAGTAAATCAGACAATCGGATTTTTCCCTTTTTTTCCCAGTGCTTATAAACTAGTCAAACTAGTCTGTACGTGACTAATTGGTTTTTGGATGACTAGTCAAACTATTTTGATCCATCCAACTGTACTTTCATAATGTCATTTTAATTTACTTAACATGTAGAAGTCACTTGTCCAAATATGAATGACAGGAATCACGTGTTAGGAAACACTGATAACTTTGGTCTCTTCCGCATTGACCTGCTGGACATCTAGTCAACAATTCTGACCGCTTTCTTTTTTGAAGATTACATCCTCTACGTTGTGAGTAAATCACTTGCATATGCAAATTATGAGCTAGATAATGTCTGTCGTTAGCCAGTGGCTAATAAGCTGTTAGATTTCACTCGTCAGTGATTGAGTTAGCAGCTATGTTTAGTTCTTTAAATCGCTCTGTTCCTGTTCATATCAATGGATCCACAGCGTATTTGACACATCGTAAACTCTAGTGTGAAGACGCCCAACTGAGAGCGCTCTGTGTTTCTCACACATGCAATCGGAGAGAAATCGAGATGGCCATAAATATCATGCAGAATTGATGTGCTGCATATAAATGGTATTCTTGTGTTTTCCTGACAAAATGACTGCGTTTGTTTGGAAATATTCAGCCTTTAGACTAAGCAGAAGCCAGCAAATCAGTTTGAGTGAACAAAAAATAATGCCATTTTAAAGAAATATTAATACATTTATATATTGACAGTAGGGCTGGGTATCGAGTTCGATACTTTTTCTTTGTGCAGTGGCTCAGGAGATGAGTCTTTGAGTTTGTATAAACATCAACAAGCTGAAAAATGAAACCAAAGTTTTTTTTTAGATAATGTAATCTTGTTAAAATTGAAAAAAGTATCATTCAGGAACCGGTATCGAAGTCAAGGTATCGGTATCGATATCGAAAATTTTTGAACGATACCCAGCCCTAATTGACAGCGAGTAAACTAAAACATTTACTAGCCAATGGCAATATGCATAGAGGTTTGGTAGATTCATAGTGTAATTTTTGCATTTTACTTAAGTGTCTGTCCAGCTCTTGATTGCAGGACTCCAGAAGCAGGATTTTCCATGTTGGCTTCCTCGTATTGAGTCAAATAATCTTTCCTGCGGTATTACAGTATTCAAGCAGAACTTGCCCTACATTACTGTGCCAAGTGATACAGATTTCCAAAGAGCTGTAACTAAACTTCAGATCATCAGATCACGCACCATCCTGCTATTTTCAGTTCTTCCCTCTAGACTGCATATTCTCAGGGTTATGCTTGATGTTTTCTGTGTTTCTCTCTCTCTCACTTTCTCCCTGGCTTTTTCTCTTCCCGTCCAAACATGGCGTATTTTTCATACGCATCGCCTCCGGATTCCTCCGGCGCGCTCGGTTTGGATCAAAAACTGATCCGTGCTAAAGTGTTACCCAAATCCAGATCTCCTATAAATATCTTTCAGCACTTTCAGAAAGCGTACATTTCTTTTAGATCTGACACGCTACACGGCTGTGGGCTCTTCAAGTGCTGTCCATCCATAGATCTGTACGAACAGCGGGGCTGTTTCTTGGCGACACGTCTGTTTCTTGCTCTGTTTAACATTACGCAGGCTTTGAGATGCAACAGTGCTTTGCATCAGAGAAGCTGCAGACGAGCTCTTCCTGTTGAGAGCAGAGAGTCTATGATAACCGCAGGTGGGGGGAGGGCCGGAGGAGAGCAAAGCCGCGTTGTGTTTAAAATGTGACCATTGTCTAATTGGTCGTCGGGGCCGGTCCGTGGAGCTGTGGGAAATGGGTCAGAGAGTTCCCACAAGGCAGCCCGCAGCCACGGAGAGCCTCTGATTCACACAGAATAATTTGCCTTGAACTTCTTCTTCATCAGAGCCACGCTGAAATCTCAGCTGGGTCCCTGCTTAAAGGAACTGTTCAACCAAAAATGACAATTCTGTCATTTACTTGCTATTGTATCACTCCAAACTACAGGAGTGGAGCTGCTGAGCTCTAAAAATGTCTTCTGAAGTCATATGAAGTCATACAGATTTATTTGAGGAACAGAGCAAAATTTAAGCCATTATTCACTCAAAATCTCTTCTTATCACATTTCTGCATATTCAAACTTGACCTGTCACTAGGGCCAGTTTTCACTACATTATTATTGTAGCTAATAGAAGTCACAGTAATGATATTGCAATATCTACAGAATTTTTTTAAAGCATTTATAAGTAATGCTATGTCAAATTCATCTTTAACTTTTTGTTAGGTTTTTTTTTGCCCAATGAATTGCACTCAAAATATGAGTATATGGAGGCTAAAAAAGAGAGAGTTTGTTTGTATCAAAGCTTGTTTCCACCACAGAATAAAAAATAAAGAAGGTTATTGGGCCTTTTTATCTCACAGTTCTGACTTTTTTTCTTGAAATTGCGGGTTTACATCTCACAACTGTCATTTTTTTTGTCTCAGAATTTATATAAATTCACAATTTCATGTTATGAAGTCACAATTGCGTTCTGACATTGTAACATGCAATTGTGAGCTATAAAGTCAGGATTGTGAGATATAAACTCACAATCGTAATAAAATAGTATTTTTTTCCTCAAAATTGGACTTTATAACTCGCAGTTGCTAGTATCTGTCCTAATTCTGAAAAAAAAAGAAGTCAAAATTGTGAGAAAAAAATTCAAAATTGTGAGAAAAAAAAGTAAGATTGCGAGAAAATGCCAGAATTACACGTTTATTTCACACAATTCTGAGAAAAAAAAGTCAGAATTGGAAGATCTAAACTTGCAATTGTGAGAAAAAATTCAGAATGTGTAATATTAAGAAAAGTCACATTGGTGTATAAAAAAAAGTCATATTTTATTATTATTTAGGAATAATGTAAAACACAGGTAAATTAGCAATTTACTAACTTTATAAACCTATACACATGTATTTTAGTTCCCCTGCACTCCACAAATCCATTAACAATTAATGTATTCAGAACACGTTGCAAAGCAACTTTACAGAAAATTAAGTTTTCCGGCCGATTAATCGGACAATTTTTGGCATTTTTTAAAATTAATCGCATCGGCCGATTGTGCTGCAAATTAGGCCGATTTATAGGCAGGCGCATGTTACAGGCTCATGTAAGCTAAGCGTTGATGCGGAACACCGGCGAATCTCTCTCTGGCTGCGTGAGAGACGGAGCTTCAGCGAATGATGGCAGGGCAAAAAGACCTTTTCGAAAGCGTAATTACGTTGTACCCTACTAGAATTGATGCCGACCATGCTTATCATAAGTGCAACAAGTCATTTGCATATGAAAGTAGAAACACATTCAGTTCAGACGAAACTTCTGGGCTGATTATGAAATTTTATGTGTAGGTCCGACAATAGCATCCACGATGTCATCGCTCGTGGCCAGCACACTCTTAAGCATTTTTGAGCAGCAGGCTGTGTAATATGTGTGAACGCTTTTATTTTTGTTATCACTTGGCCAATTGACTGGAGGTTATACTTCGTGCATTAACGGATCACTTTTTTTCCATTTCAAAATTAAAGCTGTGCTGTGTTTTTATAATGAATGTATCTTTGAAAGAAACCGCCCTCTTCAAAAAACGTTGGTGTCATTTTCATTGCGTCTTTCCGGTATACCTGATAAAGTGCGTTTGTGACGATGCAGGCGCTTATGATTACAGCCCCCGCTCCCCGCACCTCCTGCCTGGATAGAATGATTTGCATTTGCAAGTCTGTGGAACACTGGTGTGTTTTATGACTCTTAATTGGCTACTACACTATTACTATATTTGTACCCTGCAGAATCATTTTTACTCAACTCACTTTATAAGATTGAAAGGACATATCGTCGGCCAAAAAATCGGCATCATAATATCGGCATCGCTGCCCTGATTATAAATAGTCGGCATCGCCGAGTGAAAAACCATATCGGATCCCCTCTACTTATCAGTGGTGCTGTCATTTAATGTAACTTTGCAAAATGTACGATAAATCTTTAGACTTAATCGAACAGATGATGAACACCATTAACAGCAATTATTATATGTTGCTATCAAACTTATAGCAAAATTTGGTATTTCTGTATGTTGTTTCAGGGTTGGCATCATCAGAGGTCCTCTGAGGGGTTGCATCATCTCTTCTCAGGTTTTCTGGATCCAGACTGAAGCTTGTGTAAATCTAGTTACCACGGGATGTTTCGTCCCACAGAAACAGAGAAACAAATAGAGACATAATTAGTGTCGCTGCTGTTCCAACCAAGCAAAATTGATTTATTTGTTTAACCCAAACTAAAGAATAATAATGTGCATTGGATCAGATATAACTGCAGTACAAGATTAAGAGATGCATTATTTGAATGCTTGGCCACAGAGATGTGTCTTTAATCTAGATTTAAACAAAGAGAGTGTGTCTGAACTAGTTGTGATGGTGAGGAAATTTTCCCACCGGTTAATCGACGTTTGACAACACCGGTAATACCGGTATCACCGTGGGGGCGGGGCGTTCCCCCTTTTCCTCGCTTTCCATCGCTTTTAAATAGCTTAAAAGCACCATGCACATTTTACTTTCACTTTCGAATAGTGGCAATTCGGAGTAAAGGCGAAATAAGCAATTGTTTGTTTTTAGTTCGTTTGAATTTTCCCTCTTTTCCTCATTTTCCTTCGCTTTTTACTTTCACTTTCGAATTAGCGGCAGTTTGGTGTCAATTGCTTGAATGCAACAAAAAAAATACAACGTCAAACTCACTTTAGCATAAGGCCTATATATAAAACATAGAACTTTTAACAAAACAAATAAAAATACACCATTCTATAGGGCAAGCTTATGCCTAATATAAAATAACAAATAACTTACAAAGTTTAATAGGTATACAAAACTGTAAATGAGTAAACATGTATAATATATAACTAAATAAATAAGAAACAGAACGTTTATCAGCAAAACGCATGTCAAATTAAAGACATAAATGACAGTTTAATAAATAAAAATCAGCAACATGTGAACCATAATAAAAACTAATTTTTTTAAAAAACTTCCAAAATCACCTTAGATAAATGGCAAAAGTCAACAAGCTTTTCAAAATCCAAAATATTGCCAAACAGGTGCTTTTGCATCTCGTTTTGAAACTAAATCATCCACGATCGTCTCGTCTGTCTCACTTCACTCTTCTTATCATTCAGCTCGACTCACTCTCCTCACTGGATAAATTAAATCTGATCTGTGATGCGACTGTCGTTCGGCACACTGCATTGAGCAGCCGCGTTCAGTTTTTAATTGTAGCGTCTGTTCTTTTACTGAACTAAATTATTTTTGTTAGTATAAAAAATCTAAATGACGGTGGGGGTCGGTGCCGTGGTGGGCAAGTGACATAACCGGTGTTGCGGCTTAACACCAGCATCACCGTCAGCACCGTCTATCGCGGCAAGCCTAGTCTGAACCCAGAACAGAACAGAAACAAAAAATATAAGTAGTATGATAAAAGCAAAACTGAAAGATGCGGTATGCGGGAAATTCGCTGGACAAATAAACTTTGGCTCATGTGCCTCTCATTTGGCATGAATCCAGATGTTTTGCAAGCTTGACTTTGAACATTTCAGAAAATAATGCAATTTACATTCCGGAAAATACAGTAATGTCAATTGGTTTTTGTTTTTTGTTTTAATCTGATTAAAAACCTGAATGTTGTCTATGTATAAAAAAAAACATTGCCCAGTGTTCTCCTCCAAACAATAAGGAAATTTAAAGAATTAATTCACTTCCAGAGTAAAAATTTCCTTTTAATTTACTCACCCCTGGTCTCCCAAGATGTTTCTGTGTCTACAACACTATCCCACCAGATAAGAGTCTTATCTAGCGAAACGATCTGCCATTTTCTTAAAAAAAGAAAAATGTATATACTTTTTAACCACAAATGCTTGTCTTGCACTAGCTCTGCGATGCGCGTCCGTGACTTTGGGCATTACGCAATTGCGTTTGGAAGGTCAAAAGTTGTTGTATGTTAAAGAACACACATTAATGTCTTTCTGTCAATTTATTGTTTAAAATGGTCCGTTCGTGTGTGTATCCCGGTTGTTTAAATCTTTTGAAACCTTGTTTTTGTAAAGGGCGTTTGACTTTCTTTGCACGTCGCTTTGTAAACACTGGGTCGTTGCTTCCGCCTGTGTCACGCGCGACCTTTCCAACGTGACTTAATGCGTGAAGTCCAGCTAGTGCAAGATGAGCATTTGTGGTTAAAGTATATAAATGTAAAACATTTTTGAAAATGAGCGATCGTTTCACTAGATAAGAGCCTTATTCCTCGGCTGGGATCGTGTAGAGTCCTTTGAAGCTGCACTGAAACTGCAATTTGGACCTTCAACCCGTTGGTCCCCATTGAAGTCCACTATATGGAGAAAAATCCTGGAATGTTTTCCTCAAAAACCTTCATAAGCATAAATATAAATATGTGAATTTTGGATTTGAACAACGTCTGTGAACTTTTCCTTTCAGAGAATCCTGTTCAGTGCTTCCTCTGAGCTTCTCAAGTCACATTGTTTTTCTAGATTTTAACTACAAGCCTGTACTTTATTACACAGAAATCCAGCTTAAATGATCCATGGAAACAATCTCCATCACAGTGGCGTGGCCTTTACTGTGCCAGCGTGTGTGTGAAGGATTTCCTGCTGCCACTTCCTCCTCCTCCTCCTCCTCTGCTCCACTCTCTAGGTGTGATTTTACCCCACAGGTGTTTTCTTTGGAACATTACCCACCTTTTTTTATGCCAAATTATCCCGCTAACCTTGAGGCGCACTGCCGCTGTGGAATGTTGCAGTGCTGCAGCGTCTGTCACATTGTCCACTGTTTTCGCCCCTGCCATACTCCCACGGCGGGCTGTAACCATGGCAACAGCGGTGACCCGAAGGGTTAAAGGCTGCGCGACGGGCTGGCGTTTTCTGGATAAAGAGAGCCGAGTGGACTGGCACAAAAGAGGGAGGACAGATTGTGGGAGGTCTGTTTGATGTGAAAGTTGTGCCAGCAGGCAAATCTCTCTTGTACCTTCCCTGCCCCCTCTTACACACTCACATACACACACAAACAAACATTTGGATTATAGTTGAGCCTGGATGCACAGTTATGATAAGTGAGAAGAACAGTTTGAAGACAGCTGTAAAAACTAGTTACATTTACAGTTTTGGTGCTTGCAAAACTTTCCATCACAATGCTCGATTGTTGTGGTAGGTTGCATTTCTGAGTGTTTTTAACCTGTTGCTATGCAGTTGCTAGGAAGTTCTGGTGCTTTGCTGGTAGAGATTGCCCTGTAATTGACCTATCGGTAAGCCCCGCCTGATAGATACCTTGCTAAAGCACAAGATGACATTAACGTTCTGCTTGAGCAGATGAAAATTGTAATTTAATGAGAGTATGACAACCAGAAAACGAACGTTTTTGTCTTCATTGGGATTGGGGGTGAGTGCTTTGGGACATTTTGCTCCGTTTTGTTTGGGTTTAGGAAATGTAATAAATAAATTCCATTGCCCATCCTCTCAGGATACCTGGAATCACTGTTACAAGTACCCCAGGCACATTGTTTTTCCATTTTTGAAGCATAAACCCCATAAAAACGATGCGAGCTTGGGATCTTCCAATTAGTTTCTATGACGCTGAAACCTAAAGATGTCCGAGTTCCGCTCCCCGTGTAACTGATATTCGACTGCCATTGGCTCATCTGCGTTCGAGGGGAGGGGCTTACCGATAGGTCAATTGGTTTCAGCTTGGTCATTGTGTCTGACAATAATAGGGCCCTATGAAATCTAGTCTATTCTTCGCAATTTTTTTTTTCTTCCTGGATTTCTTCTGGGTGGTGGGGGGGGGGGGGTGGGGGGGGGGGGGGGGGGGGTTAATTTTTTTTTTAGGATTTAATTTTCTTGGTTAAATTTTAGTAATCAAAAAGCATGTCTAATTAATTTAATATTGAACTAATACAATTTAACAACAATTTCATTAAATAAGTTATTACTTGTGATTAAAATTAATACATTTATTTATTTAAAAAAACTTTTAGGTCCCTATGAAACCTGTTTAATGTTTTCTTAAGTGCAGGTAGATTTTTCCCATATTCAGTGTTTCCCTTTTCAATTGTTAAATTGTAATAATCAAAAAGCATGATTAATTTAAATAATGAAACTTGTGCAATTTAATAACAATTTATTAAAATGTAACAAAAATACAATTTCAGGGCTCTAGAGTGCAACCTAATTTCTCAATGGTGCGACTAAAAAAAATCTGAGGTCACACCGGTGCAACCAGCCGTTCGAGGGGAAAAAAAAGTCTCCGCGACTATGAAAGTCTCCCTGTGGTTCAACAACAGACACACATTAGGCCCATATCGTGGTCTAAACCAATCAGAGATAGTGAAGGGCGGACCCCCCCTGATTGGCCATGGTCCAGATATTCCTGTACGTGTGTGTACGTTAGAAAATGCATGTGCTGCTGTCACACAGAGAGAGGTGAGTAGCCTAGGCCCGTCAGATAAACAGAGTGGATGTAGCCGCGGATGATGAGAGAAGATGAAAAGAACGATTGACAACTTTTTCGTTAAGAATGTTAAGTTAAGGCCTGATCCGTCCAAAAATCATAACCAATACTCTGACACGGAGCCATCAACCTCCCAGGTTATGTCAATCCCTGGTCCGGAGACGGCATTAGATAATGAGCCACATACGATCGAGTCCGAGCCAGAGCCCACTGAAATTAAAAGGGGGAAAGTATACATTTCGAAGAGAGTGGCTTGACCAGTTTCCCTGGCTAAGATACAGTAAAGCCGATAATATAATGCACTGCATTTACTGTAAAGAGTGTGGGAAGACCATGGCCGGCAATAGTGCATTTGTGACTGGTTCTAATGCATTTCGAATTGAAATGCTGAAAAAGCTCAATGCATCTATAATAGGGTGACCATACGTGCCATTTTCCCATGACGCGTCCTGGCCAGGATTTCTATATTTCTATATCCTGGCCAGGACGCGTCCTGGGAAATGGCACGTATGGTCACCCTATCTATAAAAAATTACATGCCGCGATAATATACCGGTTCATACGAATACCGGTGTTTATTTTTGTTATGATATGCATTTTTAAATACCGCAATACCGGTGTATGTCTCTTAAACAACGTTCGGAACGCGACACTTTTTGAAAGGGGTCCCTTTTCACTGTTGCACTGTGGTGAGGGAACAGCTGTATGTGTTACTAAGTGTGAAAGTTCAGAAACTGAAGCTGTAGAAATAATAGAAACGTTCCCAGAGAACTCAATCCACAATATCACACAGAAGACCGCCACAAATATCCACCGCCCCCTGCCCTCAGCTCCCGCGTCTCACACACACGAAAGATTTAGCAACTTTCAGACCCTTTTAGCGGCTTTTTCCCATAGAATATTCATACTGACAAACCTAGCGACTTTTTTGGATAAACCTTAGCTATGGTTCAGTTGGAAGATTTCGCCAGTGCTGTCCCGCGAACGCGAGGTCTGACTTTCCTGGAGAAGTGTCACCTCTGTCGGTGTCTGTTCTGTGCAGTGAGCGTCAGATAAGCGGCGCATTCAGTTGGCCGCACCGCAGCCCACTCCTCAATAATGAGTACAAAAACAGCGTTTCCAAGCACCTGTCGCTTACTGATTGTTGGTCTGTTAATATCACATGCACTTTTTTTTGTTTTGTTGTTGTTTTTTAGTGTGTTACTCAGACGCAGGCAGTGCCATATAGATCAGTGGTGGTGCGCGCGCGTTTGGTATAAGAGCGAAACCTGCGGGAATGACTAAAATAATGTGCAATACAAGCATTTAACCAGAGCGAATGAGACGTGTGTGAGAGAGAAGAGGTCGTCGGAGAGAAGACAGCAAGAATGCGCGGCTGACGTTATTGCCTGTGCCGCGGGTAACAAAACGGATCGGCTCGAAATCAGAAAGAAGTGAGACTGACCGGCCGATCTGTGCATCTATATTATACTAATAGTATATATACTAATGATCATGTGACAAATGTTTTATGAAAACCTAATCTGAAGTGCAACAAACTATCCAAGAATTTAATTAATTAGACACATATAAATAATATAAAATAAATAAATACATACAAACAAACATACAAATAAAGTCTGCTAATGGCCATAAAAATGTAATATCTTTACACTTTAAACAAAAATGTAATATCTTTACACAAAAAGGGTACAAAACTGTCACTGGGGCAGTATCCTTTCAAAAGGTTCTAATATGTTCACTTTAGGTACTAATATGAACTATTAAAATAATAATGTGTACTTTTAAATGTACTAATATGTGTTTTGGTACTAATGGTACTCCTAAATGGTACTAATATTTAGATATAAAAAGGTACAAAGGTGTACCGTATAGCTTTTGTACCTTAGGTTTTACCTCAGTGACAGTTTTGTACCTTTCTGAGATTGTTTGCTAGGTAGTTTCTGTATAGCCCTGGGTCTCTCTGATTTTCTGGTCTGTAGATATGGTCTTGGGTCTTTTCTTCAGTGTGTTGTAGGGCTGCACGATAAATCGCATGCGATATTTAACGCTCATCTTATCAGTAAAGACGGTTCTGTAATCTCCATCACGTGCGTGCTTTCACATTGAGCAGCATTAACTACACAGAGCCGTTGTTCACTGACGAGCTGCGCAAAACCACGTTCATATTCGCGCGATTTTTTGCACAGCTCGTCAGTGAACAACGGCTCTGTGTAGTTAATGCTGCTCCATGTGAAAACGATGGTGATGGAGATTTACCGCTGATTACAGAACCGGCTTTCTGACAAGATGCTCATTAAATATCGCATCCGATTTATCGTGCAGCCCTAGTGTGTTGTGTAGTGTGGCGCAGAGGCCATGTGGTGTTCATTACTATTGGCTTGCTGAGCTGCATCGCTCCTTAGAGACAGTCGCATCCTCTCTGAGGGCTGTATCGCATGGCATGCGTCACATGATGCTGTCAGCACCAATAGGAAGTAAAACCATATTTTCCCACGCACTGTAAATTACTAAATTATGCATGCCCGTTTTTAAGCCTTGAGAGTAAATTCCTGGAATGAAAAGAGCAAAAATTACTGTTTGTAAAAGGGACATGTAGTAGCGTTTGTGGGTTTGGACAGTCTCTGCTGGTGCAGAATAATCTCACCATTGCTGGAAGTGTAGTTGAGTGTCTGTCTTCTGTTCCTCATCCTTCTAGCTCTTACACACATTCTGTAGACGTCTTAACGTCAGCTATGCTGATTGCAACAGTATCCGGCTGTCATTGTCCGCCAGTGTGTTAAAAGGGAAGCACTCAACTGCTTGCATTGAGGCCAAGCACGCCCATTTCCCTCCGCAGGGCGACGTCATCGGCCGAGTGTTTGTTATGACTGATAAGGGCAGGCCTCTGGAGAGCAGCGTGTTCTTATTCGCTATCACTGTCTGCACAAACTTTCCGCAACAGCCAAACTTGGCAGTTGTGAAAGTAGAGCGACCACAGCTGTTATAACCTTACCAGGGGTTTCACTGGCCCTACATGTGTGCATTTGTAACGTTGCTTTCAGAATGTGCTGTTTGATGGTTTTCTGTGGATCTGCAAGGAGATGTCTTGCAAAAAGTTTCTAGTGTTCTTTTCCGTCATTTCTTTGCCAACAAGCTGGGACTGTTGAGCTTGAAAATGTCAAAATACAACATAAAAAGTACAGTAAAACTAGCCCACAATGTTCTACCTTACATTCAAACTTTTTTGAATAATTAAAGCAACTTCTTTGTCTAGACCAGGGTTATTACTGTTAACTAAAACAATTGAAATAAAATAAATGCTAGCTGGCACAAAAAAGGCAGCTTTCCTCATCTTTATTTAAACTTCAAGAACTGAAATAACTAAAAGAAATGGAAAATAAAATGTTTTTTTAGCCATAATAAAGACTGATAA
Source organism: Sinocyclocheilus anophthalmus (assembly GCA_018155175.1). Lineage (NCBI taxonomy): Eukaryota > Metazoa > Chordata > Actinopteri > Cypriniformes > Cyprinidae > Sinocyclocheilus > Sinocyclocheilus anophthalmus. Next base: position 21,556 of record JADLZN010004580.1, read on the forward strand.
AAATGACAAACAACAATTAAAGTGAAATGTAAAATATTACAGTAATATCATACTACAGCAGTAACACTAGTCCTGTTCGCTCTTTACACTTTACTTGTTCTTTTAACCAGCTTCATAATGTGCATCCTGGGATGCTTTGATTCTGAGAAATTGGCGTCTTTTTCTTCATTTTTCAGTTTAACTTGTTACCGTCTCAGTGATTGCCCCCCCCCCTCCCAGATCTGTTAATTTGTTCAAAATCACTTAAAGTGTATTACTTAATCCACGTTTTATGGGTGAACTGTTTTTAAATTTTTAAATGGATAAATCGACTATTATATTATTACGTTTTTTTCTGGTTACTTAAATCTTATTTAATTCATTTCAGATTTGTGGGGGCAACAAACAGTCCTTATACATAATAAAAGAAAAAACGACACATTTTCTGTGCACAGAACATGTGTCAAGAGTAACAAACCTTTGACTGGTCTTGTACAACATGACTTTTCATTGAAGAACAACTGTTTGGATTAGGGGATGTTCCTTTTAACCTTATTGGTGACCGATTATGTGAAGTGACATGTGGCTAAGTATGGTTACCCATACTAGGAATTAGTGCTCTGCATTTATCCCATCCAAGTGCACACACACATCAGTGAACGCACACCCGGGGCAGTGGGCAGCCATTTATGCTGCGGCTCCCGGGAAGCAGTTGGGGGTTCGGTGCCTTGAAGTGCACCTCAGTCGTGGTATTGAAGGTATGGAAGAGAGCGCTGTACATTCACTCCCCCACCTAAACCTTTGGGTTACGAGTCCGATTCTCTAAACAATTAGTCCACGACTTCCGGTCCCCGTGATTAATACAATCAGTTAAACGGTTTAAAAAGGGTTTTTTTTTCCAGTAATTTATCAAAATATTTAAAAAGGTTTGTTGCATGGTTAAAATACGCTATGCCTATAAAAAATTTTTTGTTTTTTAGGGGGGGGAAAACAAGTCGCATTTTATTATTTCATTCAGAAATAGGCCTAATGCCGATGCGAAATGTTTACAAACATAATAATAGTAAATGTAAACATAGCTAGGCTATTTTAGCTCCCCTCACTCCACAACAAATATTTTAAATTTAACGGTATTCATAACAGAACAAGAATGAAAAATAAGTAGCTCAAGCACTATAACGACCAGCCAAATGTAATTCATTTTGGCTAAAACGAAACTGAAACCAACGTTGGGTCTCTCATTTCACACAAAATCAAATATTTCCGTATTCACGGTGTATTTGAATGGCAAATTATTATTTATTATGTACTTTACTCGCGTTCCAATATCCATGTTAAACAAAATGTTTTGCATAACATCACGGCGGTACGTGATAACACTTAACGGCACAGATTTTACTACATATTTAAACTGAGCAGTGTGTTTTTTTCCCCATATGTTTGACTGACTGTATTTTATTATGATAATGAACAGGCTGTATTGTCAAGGTAGCAATGCTTAACTGTGCATGCATGCGGCGCCGGCGCAATCACTTGCATTTTTTCCTTCTAACAGTGGAAGCAAATACTCCTTTTAGTCATAAAGATAATCAGAATTTGTACATTCACAATAAAAACAAATCTTTGTGCTTTCATAAAATAAGCCTAAAGAAAAATAGGACGCCGCTTTCTGCCGTCTGTTTCCTTTCCGCACAGCACAAAAATTAACCGAAATCTGCTACCTAGCTACTGTTGACAGTTGTTTCTTTCGTTTTCTTATTTTAGTATATATATATATATATATATATATATATATAAATATATATATCGTATCTAGATATATATATAGATATATATATATCGATATCATCTATATTATAAATATATTTCTCGTATAGTCCTATTATTATTATTATCTTTTATTAAATTTTATTTTTTATATATATATATGCATTTGTATTTACATGTATATATTTATATTATATATATATATATATAATATATTATATATCTATATAGAGCCTAGCTGTATTAAGCCTATGTTTTTCTCCGCTCGCAGAAGCGCTGCAGGTGCGTGATGTGATATGAAGACCATGTGAATCCTCATGTTCTGTTGTTTGCTGCTTTTTGCGCATGAAAAATGAATCCCCGGGAAACAAATGTTAGTTTTTTTTAACGTGTCACAGACACTTATCCTTTCTAATTTAATTCAATTCTAATTTAAAATAATCTTGTCGGTTAACAGTTAATAATTGGTTAACGAGCGTCGGTTAGGAGTAATAACAAAAATGAACATCCCTAGTTTGGATGTGAATGCTCCATTGATGCTCTCTCTGTCCAAACATGTGATGAAGAGCTGGACTTTGTCTGTCTGCTGATGAGGAGGAGGAGGAGAAAGGTCACATTCTCCACACTCCTCCACAACGATCTCATTGATGCAGCTGCATTCCAGAATCGGTGATCTAATCCAGCGCATCTTCATCATCTTCATCACCACATGAGCCCTGAAGCAGCACACGTCACATATGGTTGGAAGCAGAAATCTTTCGCACATTTTCCCACACTTCTCCCTTTGACGCGATATAATAAAGCCCGAGGCTGAGAGGGGTTTTTCCCTCCTGCACTGCTTGCGTCTCTTTTGTGCGCTGAAATTCCCATGTAAAAGTGGATACTCTAGCTGGCCCGTCACAATACCGCAGGACAACATGTGTGGAAACACAATGGTGCACCTGGACCTGCTCCAAGAGGAACTAGGCTTGAGGCCTGTGTTTTTACTTTCCTTAAATCATTCATATAATAGGATTCTATTCGTTTATCATCCAGTACTGTTGACATGTCATTTTCATATCACATTACCCATGTCTGCCTGACCTTGAGAGGTGTATTACTGTAGCCAGTGTGTTTAATATCTAATGACCCGACATCACCAAAACAACTGCTGCTGTTGTCTGGGACCTTGTAGCCTTGTGGTTCAAGATCTGGGCTTCTGACCAAGAGCTTGCAGGATTACTAGTGTGAACTGATTCTACTGATTAACCACCTTTTATGACAGATATACAGGTTGTTTTTAGATTCTAGATTCTAGATTGTAATTGTTTACGTTTACGTTCCATTAGACTTCAGAAACAGAAACATAACATGTATTATGAGTATTGGGTCACTTTAGTTTAAGGTCCAATTCTCACTGTTAACTAACTACTAACTATGACTTTTGCCTTAATAAACTCTGAATTTGCTGCTTATTAATAGTTGGTATTAGTTGTTAATAGGGCTGTGCGATTTGGGGAAAAAAAAATATTAAATTGCGATTGTTTTGACAGATATTGCGATTTGATTTGCGATTTTAAATTTGCAAAGTCAAGCTTCAGCTCAATATTGTCAATAATGTGCAGCACAGTATGGGTATCATTACCCTGCTGAAAAAAACAATAGAAACCATCACAGAAATTCTTATAGTTTCCATTAAACCATTACAAAATTCCTTTTTGTTTTGGGTATTATTCCAATAGGAATTACTGTTGTTCTATTGGTTGCCATCTGCCAGATTACATCCCACCAATAGAATCCATCAAATAGACACCATTATAGTTTACATTAAAACCAATACAATTCCCATTATAACCCTGAAATCCATTAAATTATTTGTGTTTTGGGAGGGGTTCTATTGCTTTTTTTTTCAGCAGGCAAGATTATAATGGTATAACTACTTCTACAGAATTAACTTAATTACTGAATTTCACAGAAAATATTTGTTTATTTTTATAAATAAAGAACTGTATTTCTTAAGTCAATTATTAAAGTATTACATATGTTACATAGGCTGATTTATTCATTTTAAGTATTTGGGATTTTAAGAGCAAGTGGAAAATGTGCTGAATGTTTCATTTCATCCAAGTGAAATTAGCAAGAAGTTAGACTGAATTTATATTTGTTTTAAACGTGGAGCCATGCGCGAGTTGACACAGGTTGTGCGCGTGCGTCAAGCCTCATCCATACTGCCAGATGCGCTCGTGGAGACTTGCGGTGCGGAGCCGGGTGCGAGTATAAACGAGCATTACGAGACAGACTGCGTGTGTGTGGCAAGTGTAAACGGCTCGTCCGTGAGACGTGGGATACGCGCAGCTTGGGGCAGAGAGGAGCGAGTATGAGAAACATTCACAGACACAGGCTGTGTGTGCGCTCTTCTGAATTGGGAATAGCCAACATGCATTATAAACTTATTTCAAATTAATCTGTTGGGGAGATAAAATGTTTAAGATAACGTTCACGTACTAACAAAAACATCTAAGAATGTATCTTTTATTCTCCAGTACTGAAAGCAGAACCGATAAGGGAGCTCTTGATATGCGCTGTGATCACTTTTTTCAATTACCTTTTGTATTGTCTGTCATTTCGAAGCTTAAATTGCATATGTTTTTCTTTCGTTTTAATTTGCCTAACTATCGATCTGACCCAATAGATGCCATAATCCCACTCTGTCTCTCTCTCCCGTCCCGCTTTCTGTTTTTAAAAAAAATTTTTTAATGGTGGGTGTTTATGCAGTTGGCTAGAGCAGTGCTGATTGGGGAGAACGGAGGTGTGCTCACTCTTGCCCAGGGCAAGTCTGCAGCTCAAGGCAGGCAGTCATGCATATGCTCTGGAACAGAGTAATATCGCGTCCACATCGCAGGCTTTGCGATTAGTAAATAGCAACGTCTCAAATCGCGATTCGATTAATCGCACAGCCCTAGTTGTTAAGTTTAGGTGTGGGGTAGAGATTACAGGATCTAAAATATGGTCATGAAGAATAAAGCATTAATATGTGCTTTAAAAGTACTAATAAACAGCCAGTATGCTAGTACTGTGCATGCTAATAAGCAACAAGTTAATAGTTAATAGTGAGAGTTATTGCAGTTTCTCCCATTCATAAGTAATAGGAGTGAACCGTCATTGTATATTTATAGGCTTTGATAATGTTAACCAGTAGCCAAAGAGTCTTTCAGGTATTGTTTTAGTGACTTCTATTCAGTCTGTCTTTATATGTAACACCCTCAGTTCATGATCCAGTCGATTTCAATAGATAACGTTCCAAGCTATGTTTTTTCTTCCTGTTTCACTAGGAAAACATGTGACATTCAGGAAGTTAAGGTTGTCGAACAAACTTATGTTGACGTGCTGTGAATGATGCAGAACTGAATTCCCGTGGCTCTGGTTGTACGACAAGTGTTCTCATTTTGATCATTTTCAGATGTTTTCTCAGCAGATTTTAACATGGCTCATACTTTTAAATGGCATTAGCATTGGCGCTTCATTGTTGTCATGCACATGCATTAATTGAAGGGCTCTTCATGACGGTCCAGAGGAGAGTTGCGTCTATAGCAGGGAATTGTTGTTGCCGCAGGGTTTGGATGGCTGTAGAGTAGCGCCTTTGAAAACCGCTCTGTGTGTCGATTCATGAGCAAACCTTGGGCCGGCCTTTTTGATGCCATATCGAGGGCCTTTTTCAATTTCAACAGAATGAAAGGACATCATATAATGACGCTGTATTCAGGCCGTGCATGAATATAAATGGGTTTTAATGAATGTTAATATGCTCCTCTCAGTCCTGTTGTAGATGATGAGTAATTGTTGGCTGTATTAGTGGTATCTTTATGTCCAAACCTATGTTATCTCGCCAACAAAATTAGTCAAGGAAACATTCATTTGTTCATTGGGGGGGGGGGAAACACATTTCAGTCAGTAATCTCTCGAACTGCCAAAGATGGGACAAAAAGCTTTATGATCATAAATAGCAGGTTTTAATTTAAATTCTAGTAATCCTGTACAACATATTCACAACGCATAATTCAATATCAATATCATAAATGGGCAGTGTTCACACATTATACTTTGTTTGCTGATAAAGCTTTTATAATATGTTTAAATCAGTGTTAATTTTGTATCATTGAAATCCTATTTACTGTAGTTTTTAGTAATATTTTGAATCAGTTCTTATTTTCCTTTTTCAATTGTTTTGTATTTTTGTCATTTTTAGTCATTTTTGGTTTTATATGTCTGTATAGTTTTTATTAATTTCTATTTCGTTTTGTTATTTTAGTTGACTTGGCAACTAGCTTAAACTTAGTATAATATAACAATATATTTTATTTCATTTAACATATTTCAATTAACAATTTTTTTTTTTAATAAGTCTAGTTTGTTTTAGTTAACTATTATAACTCTTGTTTAAATCAATGTAAAATGTTTTTTTTTGATCTGGTTGAAAAATTTGGTTGAATTTTCATCTGTTACGAATTGACACATTCACAGTCATAACATGAAAATCTTTTCTAGAAAAATTATAAATATGACAATTAAATGACAAAAAATTAGGGCACATATCTGCCAAAAGAAAAAAGCTAAACTGTCTAAAATGACAAAAATAAATAAGTCCTTTATTTTAAAATGATTTTAAAAATGTTAAAATGAGCAACACCTACTTCAACTATACCTACTCAAGATCAATTACAAATCATAAAAAGCTGGTTTCCTGCACCGTGTTCAACTAGCTGTAAACCAAGCTGTTTTGACAGCGCTATCCCGTATCGCAGTGTTCCTGTCCATGAATTATTAAGGTTCTTGAGGTGCTGATCATGTTCTCTTTCTCCTCTCTAGTGCCTGAGCTGTGGTGAGGATGAGCAGCAAGCGGAGTTTGTTTTTGCGGCTGGTGCCATGCCGCTGCCTGCAGGGCGAGGAGGACCCCGTCACCTCACTGGACTACTCACATTGCAGCCTGGAGCAAGTCCCGAAAGAGATCTTCAGCTTCGAGAAGACCTTAGAGGAGCTCTACCTCGACGCCAACCAGATCGAGGAGCTGCCCAAAGTACGAGTGCCCTCTTGCGCCACAAACACTCTTATATTGCATGTCTCCAAAAAGTTAATTCAATGCTTAGACGGTGAAACGTTACCCTTTTTTGTTAGCTGGCAAGCAGCACATCCAGTCTACAATGTTGTCTTTTTACTGGCAAGCTGTTTACAAGCAATAGATTTGCTTACACAGCAGGCCTGCGATGTGTGGATACGCCTATTTTTGCCTTTTTATGGTATTCTAGATAAATACATTGAACTACTTATGTATTTGTTTTGAATTGGTTTCAAATCTGTAATTCATTTTTTTTCGGCAACCATCAATTTAACCAAATATTATGAAATATTGTAATAAACTTGCAATTCTGAGAATCATTTTGCAAGATATAAACGTATTTTCAGAATAAAGTCAGAATTGTGAGATGTTAACTCCAAATTGTAAGATATAAACTCTAAACTGTGAGAAATAAAGTCATAAAGAATTGTTATAAACTGACAATTCTGAGAAAAAAATGCATAATTTTGACATGTGAACTAGGGCTGGGTATCGATTCAGATGTCCCAATTCGATTCGATTTCGATTCACAAGCTTTCGATTCGATTCTTGATTTTTTTTATTACATTCAGTGAATATAGTTTTAATACAAATGCTATTGATATTTCTAAAAAATTAACAGTAAACATCAGTTTACAAATAGTGAATTAATAAAAAGACATTAAGAACCACATACCTGTATTTTAAACCTATACTTTTTTTTTTTTGTATGGGTCCTTTTTTAAACAATAATAGGGCCCCATAAAATGTTCTTAATTTTTCTGGTAATCAAATGAAGGCATAAAACATTAATTGAATTTATCCTAATCAAATGAAAATTAAACCCTTTTATTTTTTGGCAAACAAAAGTGCTGCACAACAGAGGTTTACTGTTCAAATTAAAAAGAAAACAATTGTGATTATTCCTTTAAAAATAAAGATTTATTAATATTTATTAGCAGTAGTAGCATTGAGTCTTAAGACTGCTAAATAGTAATATATTCTGACAGTTAACGTTAAACCAAACTTTTATTTTGACGGGTTGCCGTGAAGAACTTGCAGCTGCTCTTTATGTGATATGACAGTAGTTTTCTCAAATGAAACGGCTTTAAAAATGATTAAGCATGACTATAAGAGCAGCATGGAGAGGACATTCGTGTAATCCATATAGTGAGACGGCATGAAGCTTGAAACACCTGCGAACATCTTCTGCGCTTTTAGTATGGTGTAGTAAACAAAAAAATTGCGCCCGCCATGCTTCATGGCCGAAATCATGGAGCCTTATGAGTGATATCGAATGCTTCCGCGATATGTATTACTATAGCATTTCACTGAGTGTGAATGACAGGATTTCTGTTGTAACATCACGCAAGGTTAATAAGGGTGACATCTAGTGGAGAAGACTAATGATAAGATTCACGTTAATCAGATCTTGTTTTAAATGTGTGCTGAAACAAATACCGAAAAAGATCAATTCGCAGCTTTTGAGAATCGATATTGAATCGACGTCATTTAAAGAAATTATTAATCGAAAAATCAATTTTTTTGCCCAGCCCTAATGTGAACTCAGAATTGCGAAATATGAACTTGCAATTCCGATAAAGTTAGAATTGTAAGTTAAAAATCCACAATTATGTTTATTACGTTTCAGAAATGTGCTTCCATAAAATGTTGTAACTAAAAAAGATTAAAGTATTTTAATGTAAGAAATACTAAATTTTTCTTCACTAGATGGGGACAAGAATAATTTAATAATTTCTTCATTTATATGCACCAATATGACAAAACATAGTAATTAATCGTAATATTTGCAGTAAGAGTCATTGAATCAAAGTTTTGAAGCGGTTCATTATAATCGACAGTTCGAACTGATTTTCAGAAAAAACAAACATCAACTTCGCTATTAAAACATCAGCTCAACATTCAGCTCTTTCATATTTGCGAGTTATGAGACAAGATGGGTTAAAATCATTCCAGTATTCACTATCTGACGCCCGGGTTTTGGGGACGATACCGATATTAGGGAGCAAAAAATATATTGGTTTTATTACAGTGCAGTACCAGTCAAAAGTTTGGACACTTTCCCATTGTGTGCGTGTGTCCAAACGTTTGACTGGTACTATATATAGAATACAGATATACAACACAGGATATATATATATATATATATACTATATAGCTATATATATATATATATTATATATATATATAATATATACATACATAAAAATATTTTGCAATGATCACTCAAATGTGGTGATCAAACACTTATAATGACGTGACAGATACGTAATGGAGGCAGGGCATTTAACAATTTAACAATAAACTGTATTATACAAAATGAGTCTGACATCAGTGCACTAAACAGTAAAGTTTAAGTTTATTCAACTTTATTTCAATTCAGTTCCATTCAACTTTATTCCGTTTAAGTTTTTCACTTTGGAACATTCATTCATGGATTTGCGCTACGGTCTTCACACACAGACTAAACTTACTACAGAAGTGTGAAGTGTGAAATAATATACCTCTGTAAATACAATATAAATTCATGTCTCGCGCACTTTAATGCCCTTTGAATGTAACGCGTACGTTCCCTTGGAACTGGAATCATGGCGCAATATCATGTGAAGTCCACTTCGCAGAGCACTTACGGTCGAATAAGACCACGGAATTAAGACAACGCTTGAATGCGTGGCTGTGAACAAGGAACCTCTTAATGAAGTGAAAGTGTTCGCTTATGCTCACTCCGACATAGTGTCTCACGAAAGTAGGCGGCGGGATCTCCACCAAATGTAGGGATTCCTTCAGCTCGAGGAGCCCTCTCGAATGCCACCCTCCGCGCGTCGGTAGCCCCCCGAGATCCCAAGGTCGGTCGGCGCCTGGCCGCAAATTTAACAGCAAAAAATGTTCTGAAGACAATCACCTGTTGCACCTTTAAGCTTTTAAGCATTTCATCCAGGTTGCCAGAAGCAAACAACGGAGCGCGCTCTGCTGGAAAAACTACGTAATTACACCATTTACAAGCATTTTATCTGCGTTTTATGTTCTGTAAAAACTATTTTCATATCGGCGGCATATTCGCCGATACCGATATATCTGCGACAGGCTCATATTGGCCGATAATATCGGCAAAACGATATATCGGTCGGGCTCTAGTATTCACTGTGTTGCTTAATTGATGTCGCTAGCAAAGTCATAACAAATATATGATGAATATTCAATATTTCAGCCAGCCAGGATGTCTAGTAAAATTCATGTTGGTTACAATTAAAGTCTACAAGTATTTGCGATCAGGTTTTTAAGTAAATCCAACTGCTCATCAAATATTAATATGAAGTTTGATCTTACTAACTTTTTCTCTTTCTTTACAGCAACTTTTCAACTGCCAGTTGCTCTACCGATTGAGTCTACCGGACAACGACCTGACGGTGCTGCCACCGGGCATCGCGAACCTCATCAATCTCAAGGAGCTCGACGTCAGCAAGAACAGTAAGAAAAGCGGCTAATTCATCTCCTCATTCTTTTTCCTTTTTGGAGTCCAGTTACGCTATCGGACGACCCATAACCGAAGCGGAGGCACACTGATATCCGCACGGACCCTCTTATCTGCTGTAATCCAATTCATCACGGCCAGCTCCACGTTTTGGATTTCAGTTTACGCTGAAACACACAATTCATTAATTCCAGCCTGCACACTTGCGAATCCTAATAAATTAACATTCGTGTGTTGTTCATTGGTTTAGAATTGTGTGCAATCCAAGTCGATAATCCAAATCTAACAGCATTTCAGTCAAATTAAACATGCAGTCTTTGTATGTGCGACGCGTTTGGAAGTTTTACGCTATTCGTTTAGCAACATGCTAACATCCCTAATCACTGGGTTCTGTTTCCTACCTCTGTGCTTCTTCATCTAGCAGCTTTAAATGCGTGGACGTGAAGCTAGCTGCCTATCTAGATCCGCACTCGATTTGATATTGTGTGCACTGATGGCGATCAGAAATTTGTCACTGGAAACCGTTTATTCCGTTCTGAGCGAATGAGCGAAGACCACAACACTACAAACACATGCTCAAATCACTTTGTGTCTGTGTTTACACATCACTTCATCTTTCAGCTGGTGCGTTGCAGGATCTGATAAAGTAATGACAGACAGTGACAAGCTCAGCCGAGCACAGGAAGTCTGCTCAAAATATATGATGGAAGGATGTTCAAAAACTTTTTTTTTTTATGTAATACGCTGTCACATCCTAACAGTAGTGATTTTGATTAGTTTGTCATTTTTTACACTTTTAGTAATAGTTTCAGGGTTTCCTTAGCTGACTAGTTTGAAAATATGATGTTTGCGCATCCTTAATTTGCAAATGAACATGCTGATTTTTTTTTCAGCAAAATGTATTTTCTGCATTTCTAGAATATCAAATATATATATGCGTGCGTGTGTGTGGTTTGCTCTGTGTGGCGTGCGATGGTTTAGTTTGCATCTGAGTGCGTTGAAGGGAGGGTATCTTAACATCACATTTATGTCACACTCCAGCTCTTGCGGTTAGTAGGACAGGAAGTAAGCAGTCTAGCTCTAATGCTGCTTTTCTAAAAACAGCATTAGGTTTCTGTTTTCTTTGGTGGTCGATTTTGAGAAAGACCTAGTTGTTCAAGTGTTATTACTTAAGTGGGGCACAGACAGTGATGTGGCTAGGCATAGCCCGGTATGAGATTCTGACGGTATGATAACCTTAGATAAAAAAAAATATCACAGTTTCACAATATCACGGCATTGCGATTACAGCTCTAAAATATGTTATTTTTAAATGTCTGGGTAAAAAAACTACTTTTTTTCCACTGAACACATTTTATTTTTAAGAAACATATGGAACATTTTGGAACAGTAAACATGTCAGGTTAAATAATTAGAATAAATAATTAAATTCATCTTAGTTAAATGCAGTCACTTAAGTGAGCCTAAACCTGCAGCTCAACAATAATCAGAAGAACATAAATGATTTTCTTAAAAAAAAAAAAATCCCTATAAATAAAAAAAAATGCAGTCACTTAAGTGAGCCTAAACCTGCAGATCAATAATCAAAAATATAAATCAAAACATAATTTCTGTAAAAAAAAAAAATTTTTTTTATAAAAAATGCAGGCATTAAAACATGCAGTCAACAGGGGTTTGGAGACATGCTCCGCTTTCCACATTCATCTTTCAGTCCAAGTTAGATGCTAGGAATTTTCACCAGTGCCGGAAAGTTTGGAGTAATGGTTAGGATCGGTGAGGTACGCGGATGTCGTGCACCATCAGAGCAGAAGGAAGAGAGAGGAGAGGCAATAGTTAGTGTACACACACAAAGGTCTCTAACGTACACATCAAACAGTGGCATAGTTTGTTTTTTGTTTTTTAAACGCGTGATTTTGAAACAGATTAACAGCAGGAGCTTAAAAGTATAGAGTGATACCAGCTAAATTAATATTGTACTAAATTGCAGAAGAAAAGTAGGATACAGTACTACTTTAGACTGGATTCTCACTATGTGGAGTATCGTGGGGAGGAAACTAGGTTGACGTCAGATAGTTAACTTAGACAGTATCTGACTCGGCAAGCAAGCCAATAGATTTATTTCAACACAAACATAACGGCGGGGGGGTCTATGTCTGACGGGGGTGAAAGAGGGGAGAAAATGAAGATGACACAGATTATTAGTTTATGTTCGACTTGGAATATTTTATTTGAGATCTGGCGCACTTTAAAACGTCATCTGTATGGAACATCAGTGGGTACGGAACATGTTTAGTCTACTGTTACCCACCCAAAAAATTTCCATACGACAGACTTTGTCTTTTTGCGGGGGAAAAGTTTCCAAGGGATCAACTCATTCGGCCCCATCCCCACACAGGTGAATCCACTCGCAGAACGGAAGGGGTGGCTGGGTTTTGTGACTCCCCGCTCTTCGCTGCACACAACTGAGGGGATTCCTGCACTTTCCGTCTTTGACGACACATTAAAAAAAACTGCGCGTACCGCAGGAACGGTATAATGGAAAATTTTTGTGAAACTTTTCCAAACCGCGGTATACATTGAAACCGGTTATCGTCCCATGCCTAGATGTGGCTCATATGAATTTCAGCTATTTATGTTGGCATATTCAAATTCTGATTTCAGATAGTACTTCTAATCCCAAACCCCCCAAATATTTAGCATATAAAGTATACTTTCAGTATATAAAGTTTATGTATTATTATTTGGAGCTCTAATACTATTAGTAGTTCTTATCACTATTGAAAACGTTTTTTGCTGCTTAATATTTATGTGGAAACTGATAAATAGAAAGTTCAAAAGAACGGCATTTATTTGCAATAAGAATGTTTTACCGGTCACGTTCTGTTATCATTTTGTTATCTTATTTTGTTTTTATCTTACTTGCACCAAACATTTGTCTAGTACTGTATCACGGTTTCCACAATCATGTGAAGCAGCACAACTGTTTTCAACATTGATAATAATCAGAAATGGTCTTGAGCAGCATCCGAAATAAATAAATGTTTAGCATGTCAGTGACACTGAAGACTGGAGTAATGGAATCACAGGAATAAATTACATTTTAAAATGTACTCAAATAGAAACTGTTATTTTGCATTGTAATAATATTTCACAATATTACTGTTTTTCCTGCATTTTAGAAAGGAAAAAAAGTAGTGCAGCTGGTGAACATAGGAGACTTCTTTCAAAACATAAAAAAACAGGTAGTGTAGGTCAAGTGCTATTTTATATTACACTTGAAATCTGTAAATACAATTTCTAATATAATTAGAAATATATCAAAAATAATTTGAATAAAATGTATATTTAGTTTTTTGTAATAGTGTAAGTTTCCAGGATGTTTTTAAATTAAATAATGTGTTTGTATATTTATTGTCTGTAGTTAATCGTAATGGAACCCAATGTTGTACAGATTGTTTAAATGTTTAAAAAAAACATGAAACCAGCAATTAATAACTGAATAAGTAATCTTTTTTCTTTTTCTTTAAAATTTCAGGCATCCAGGAGTTTCCTGAAAATATCAAGAACTGTAAAGTCCTGGCCATCGTAGAAGCGAGTGTGAACCCTATATCAAAGTAAGTACATAGCTAGCAGAAATTAACTGTGTGTGCGTTCTGTCTGTGATGTAATGAAACACTCTTGTGTCTCTGCAGACTCCCAGAAGGCTTCACGCAGCTCCTCAGCCTGAACCAGCTCTACCTGAACGACGCCTTCCTAGAGTTCCTACCGGCCAGTTTCGGCAGGTCAGACACACACACACACCCCTCACACACCCACACACACACACAGTCCTAGACAGAACAAGATCATCCAAGCTCCTGTTTCAGATCAGACAGCATCTAGATCTAAGACTGGACAAAGTATGTACTACATTAAAATATAAAACAGACAAAACTGTTCCCCGTACACTGAAAGTGTTTTCCAAAGACATCCATCGAGCTTGTTGATTTATGCCAGCTGTTAATCAATTAAAATAACACGTGCAAAATTTCTTCGGAAAGCACCTCCTAACGTTTCCTGGAGCTCATATCATATCTAAAGCCTCAGGAATTGTGCGTTCCTATGAAATTGCAGTGCAGTTCCTGTGAAAGGTCGTGTAGCAGTACTTTTGACATCATAAACATGCACCCACAGCCTGAAATAGACTTCAAATGATCACGCAACATGCAGCTCAGTTCCTGTTTCTTGCTGGGAGGTCACCTGAGGACAACAGTTTACATACTTCTATTGAATACTAAAAAGAGGGCAGTATATTTTGAATGTGTAGTAAGTCACTAGACCAGTATTGGGACATTAAATTAGCACCTCTATTCTAGAAAAACATGTAAATGTTCATTAGCATTTTGCTATTACATTTTTTTTATCTTGAAAATCATTGTTACTTAACATTTGTGTTGCATTTTAAACCTCATGTTTGTACATTTTGAACTGAAAATGCAAAAACAAAAAATATTTCCAGTGGAAATAATATACTATTTCAGGCACCTTTTATTTAATTTAGTTTTATTTAATTTTATCTGAGTTGTTGTCAGTTTATAAATATTTTATAAATGTATGTATTTTATTAATAATTTAGATATCTTTTCTCTCTCTCTCTGTTAACAGACTAACCAAACTGCAGAAGTCTGTGGCTGCGGTGAGGAGAGAACACAGTTAAAGGATTGTTGCCAAGGTACAGTCCCTCTTGGAGTATTTGAATTACTAAACTATTACAATATGACCTCCGTGCGTGCCTCCACACCCTAGATGGATAATCGCCATTATAAATACAGACAACGTCTATCTCTCTGTCCTCTGTGGGATCTATTGTTCAGTCTTTACGTAGAGGCCTCTGAAGTGACATGCTGTGACAGGTTTTATAATCGTTTCTGGCTCCTGGAGACAAGTGCATACAATGAGTGCTTGTGTGTGGTGATTTTTTTTTTTACATGGCGGATGATTTAAACACGGCCAAATCTTGGAATCGGTAAAAAAACATCCATTGTCAATGTGTCGGAGTATGATAGCACAGCTCACCAGGCTAGTTCACACTGAGGACCAACAATGTGCGCCCAAATCTGATCCCTAATCTTTATGCTCACAGGCTGACTGCTAGATCTTTTGTCTCCAGACAGTGTTGATGAAAAAACTTTCATGAAAAAACAGCACAAACCACATGGAATCTGATCTTTTCAGTTCCGATTTGTGCCACTTCCACATGTTTTGGAATGCGACCGCAGTGTGAACAGTCATATCGGAATTCCAGGCGGACTTTTTAGCACTCTCGATCAATAACCGTTCACACTTTTCTGTGCTTGTGGGAGTCACTTCAAAGATTTTCCATAGCCAAAGTTATCAAGACAGTTGCAAAAGGTAGTCACTGGAAGTACAGTGACGTGTCATAACTCATAGGTATTACAGTGACAACTCTATATACAAGCAAAACATAATGGCTCGTATCATAAAAGTTTCAAAACTCGGCTCACCTCTGTAACATCCTTGTCTTTTTTTTTTCATATTGCCTGAGCATAATTTCGTTGGCTTCTGAGGCAGATCACACTATAAATAAAAGCATAACCACTTACTTCCTCTGTGTTTACTTCTGTATGAAAGCGCAGCACGCTGTAAGCAAGCAATTGGCAAGTGTTGCCAAGTCCACAATTTTCATGCGGAATTGGGATACTTTTTTACTGTTGCCACGGGTTGTTTTTCAACTCTGTGGGTTAAAGCGACCCCATTAATGGATATTTACCCCCCGGATTACGATTGCGCTAGTTTTGGACTCGTTTTGGACTTTGGATTTGAGAAGCAATTGGGCAGATTTTATTGTGAAAACCTGGCGGCAACCCTGTTTGTGTTGTTCTTTTGCACATGCGGGTCAGTTCAGAACCATGATCTGTTCACACTGGAAATCTGATATTGGCCACATTTAAAACAACAATGTGAACAGCTATACAAAAAAAAATCAGATCCAAGTAAAAATCAGAATTGAGAGCACTAAGGCTCGTAGTGTGAACATAGTCACGGTCACTTTCAAACCGAGCAGCTTTCTCTTGGTCAGTGCGGTGAATTCAATGCAATTAACTTCATCCATGATTGCATGGATTCCTATTGAAATGATTTGGTTTCACCCCCGAAAATTCTCCCAACAACAGTAAATGTGACCACTAGGGTTGGGTAACGTTCACATTTTAACCGGTACGGTACCGGTATCGGTACCTGAATGTCAGTGCCGGTACCCAACGGTACCTTTTTTTTTAAACCATATGGCCCTAGAAATGTAACCACACGTATGCGCCCAGATGCGATCTCAGTTACCGAAATTTGGCACCGGTTAATTTAACGTGAATCGGTACTCTGTAGTACCGACGCAATTCGGTTGGCACCCTTAAAAGTACCGAGTTTGGTACCCAACCCTAGTGACCACACCTTTAGGCTTTACATTAAAGGAGACATCTGAGCCATATCTAGAGACCAAAATATCATAGTCTTTGAGGGCAGGCAATTTTTTTTATATTGGACCGAGAGCTTCCTCCTAGAAGACCCATGCAACTATAAAACACACTAACAACCATGCAAAACACATCATAACTCCCTAGCAACTATATGATGACATCTAAGGTTTGAACTACTCACATTTTCTTCAAAAATATCACATGCAACATACATGGACTGTTTTGGATCAGGAAGTATAGCAGGATGATTGCACTCTGTAATCAAATGCAGACAGACGTGCATCGCTTACTCATTTACCATTATTACCCTGTGCTCTGATAACTTTATCACTCTGATTTCACATTTAGCCCTGTGCCATTTCAGCAATCCTCTCAGATGTTCACTGTGTGGTTTGTTCTCATGATGTGTGTGTCTGTGTTTCTAATGAGCTGTGGATTGCTCAGCACTCTGGGGGTCAGTGAGTTTTTTGGCTGGCTGTCTGGTTGCATGCTTCACACAGCCCTGCCTCCAAACCCTGGATGAATGAATCCCACTTACAGTCCTCTAAGCCAACAATCAGTGTGTCTTTCAATACAAAATTCACTATAAAAAAACAGAGTTTGCCTTCCGTTTATAACCATTTGTTAATACAATTCCCAGAGCCATATATCATTTCGACTTCAAGCTTTTCCACGGATGCGATACGCCCACAGGCTGTTGATCTGTGTCCAGGTCCACGTCAGCAGCGGTTTAAAGCACGCCCTGCCCTGAAGCACACCTACCCGACTAGATGATGTTAGTTCAATGTTTGACGCAGATACTGAGATTGCAGGAGCAGATTGGAACAGGAGAACGTGTTATAAAGATTGAAAAGACGCAGATGCACATAGATTTTCAGCATTCTGTGAAAAAAACCCAATTGGATACTTAAAATGATTTGTAAGCATTCAGTAAGGTGACAATAAAATCTTTGATAGTAGTCAACTTAAAAATAAGACAAGTTAACAAGTATTCGCTTGCAATAAAAGTCCAATAAACTTAATTGTAAGTGCATTTATTTATTGTTTCCAAAGAAGTATTTTCAATATTGATATTAAATCAGCATATTAGAATGATTTCTGAAGGATCATGTGACACTGAAGACTGGAGTAATGATGCTGAAAATTCAACTTTGATCACAGCAATAAATTACATTTTAAATGAATGATGATTTCAAATTGCAATAATATTTCACAATATTATGTTTTTTCTGTATTGCTGATCAAACAAATTCAGCCATAATGAGCAGAAGAGACTTCTTTAAAAAACATTACAAATCTTACTGATCCCAAACTTTTGAATGCCTGTGTGTGTGTGTGTCGTATTTATTATTATATAATATAGTATTGTTATCATGTATGGTTGCTGAACATCTTTAAACTCCATAGCTTGACCTCTAAGTATAAACATGATCTTGGAGAATGTATTATTCTCTGTTTATATACAGGCTCTGACTTTATGTGAAACTGGGGATTGAAGTCTAACATTGCTCTAAAACTGCCAAAAAAAAGTAGATTAGCAGTAACTACTTGTTCGATAAATGTCTTTGTGTGCCATTTATTTTGGCATGGGAGGAACTTTGCCGTCTCTAACAGAAAAGTTTGGGGTGTGACCAGGGTCAGTTCTGTATGATGTTTTCTGCAAAGACCAGTGAGGCTGATCAGTACGTTATGGGCAAAGCTTAAATTGGTGATTAATCCTCTGGGTATAATGTTAGTAATTACTGTGTCTTGGGTTGCTCGTGTCGCAGGGAGCAGGCATTAAGCTACACAGCCTGGGAGCTTAGGGATCTGGCAGTAATGAGTTCACTGAAGTGCTTCGTTGAGTTAGCAATGCCTGTCTTTAGTGTCTCATGCATTACTGAGCTGCGGTGGTCACTTCCAGCTCTCATACTGCAGCGAGGGTGTCGAGTTTGACAGTCAAGAAGATGCGCTCATGAGTCTTTCGTCTGTAGTGCACACTATGTGCATTTGGTCCCTCTAATGCTATTCATGAACTTAGTCTGGCCAGATTCATCACACTGAGGATGTCGAATTGAATTTTGCCTTCGTGTCTCCAGCCTGAAGGTTTGGAGAGCTTACAGGCTACGAGAGCAGGCGGAGGAGGAATAGCGACGGTTTTTATCCTGGGGTGACTGTCTTGCATCATTACTGTGCTTATTGCCCTTTTCTTTTTTGATTAAAAAAGCAACCAGTGCACATCTGATGGACCAAATAAGTTGTTTAGTTATTTACTTATTGTATTAATCTGCCCTCATTCGTGATTAAAACATAGTTTGAATGTTATAATGATTGATACAAAGACAATAATTGTTGTGGTAAGTATTTTAGCCCTTTCGTAATTGTGTTCATTTAGTGTAACAACGTCATACTATAGGGGATGCTTTCTCCGATAAGGATTTTTGATTTCCCTTTTGCGCCGGATTCTCACAGAAAGAAGTAGCTCTGCCGATCCAATCGTACCGATCCCGATTTTTTAAACTAAGCCTTTTTTGATCATGATAAATATTTATAGTGATGCTTCCCATTTTATCAGGATTTTTAGACATTTTCAAGGCCTGAATGTCACCCTTTTTGACAATGGGGGGACGGGAACAACCCTCTTTAGGTATCTCTTGTGGAGCCGAGAGCAAGCATTCCAGACTGTCGTTTTCACACAGGAGGCCCATCTGGCCTGTTTACCAATTAAACCACACACATCTATCACTTATTATTTTTATTTCAAATCAAAACATTGTCACTGAAAATGTTTTTTTCAGCATTGCAATTCTTTTTTTTTTTTTATACAGTACAGTAATACAATCTTTCACAAACATGTTTAAACACAATAAATATAAGCACATTATTGTGCTTTTTATATTTTTTTATAGATTTATATATTAAGTTGCTCAAGCAATTGGCAAAATGTTTAAACTACTTTTCTTACGTTATCACGAACTTACCATTGACAGAAATAGTCAGTTCTACTGCCTTTCCTTTTGCTTTTAATTCTTTATTACAAGCAATCCTGCCGTTCATTAAGAACTTTGTTTACCTACCTCCAGGAGTGCAATTATTGCCTTGTTTATCTAAAAGTGTTCTTTCCCTTTAAACCTAGCCAAAAAGGCATATGTAATGACTGTGAAACACAGTAGACTTTAAAAATATGCATTTATGGTGTAATTACCTCATTTTCGTGTCAATCCATATTCATATTTACTGCAAACAATGAGCTGTTACTTTAAATCAGCACTTGCAGCGCAGCAAGAGTCGGTGCGGAAACGATCTCTGCTCTGCTGCAGACGTGCACCGCACCTGAACGCACTGCCGGACAGCAACCGTGTGCAGTGAACGCTTTAATCCGTTCACATGAGTGTGGAAAAAATATGCACCACGTATGCACTTGCAAACGGAGTAATGTGAACCTGGCATTATGTGTGTGCGCTGCGAGTGTGCATGAGCGCACGGTCTCCAGGAGAGCGTGCGAGCGCTGACTGGTTAAACATTGGCAAGAATTAAAAAGTAATGCAGTTTATAAACTTTAGTGACGATGTGACACTGCATTGATTGTGCAAGTGAAAATGAGTACCTCACCTTCAGCATTATAATTATTTCACCCGCGCCGGACAGAGACTGAGACGGTGCCGCTGCATGTCGAGCCAAACCTCTTTTCTGAATCGCCGCCTCACTCTCATTGCCTGAGATCGCTTTTTTTTTGAGTCCAGCTGTCTAGAGACCAGCGACAAACCCACTCCTTCCCCCATTATCCATGATTTTATCGGCCGATAGAGGTATTTGAGTAGTGATCGGTAGCCGATCATTCGGAGCACCTCTACTACTATGCTTACATTCATATTGAATGTAAAACACTAAACGCATTCCTGTGTAAATTATTCGTGCATAAATTGTTGCCTTCATATTTTACGTAAAATGCTAAACTGGGTTAATTTCTGTATAAGTAGTTTGCTAAACCATTCTTACCTATATTATTATTTATATTTCACAAAAATGCTAAACTCCGCTAATTCCAATGTAAAGTGTTAGTTAAACCTTTCTTTGGAAAATGTAAATGTAATCAATGTAAATCACTCAATAACAGTTATTTCGCAAATTGTTGTTAAACTGAGAAAACCATTTATTAAACAATTTTTGGTAAATTGCAATCATGCTGAATGTGAATTTCTAGATTAGGCTAATTTTATACAGTATAAATCACTATAAAACCATTATTGCTTGCAAAAGATTACATAACAGTGACTTTACGAATTATTACGATTTTGGTAAAACTAATCTCTAAATGGAATTTATTTCTGAAACCATTCTTACAAAAATGTTGCATTCGCTAATCGCTAAATTTAATTTATTTATATGTAAATCACCCATAAAAACAATTATTGCACTAGTTAAACTGAGTTACCTGTTCATTAAAATATTTATATGTGAATTTTGTTCATGTTGCACTTGAAATCCCAGCTAATTTTATACAGCGTAAATCGCCATAAAATCATTACTTGTAACGTGTTGTGCAACATAAAAATGGCTTAAAATTTATTTACGTAATGTTCTGCTCGTGTTTCAAGAATGAGATAAAAAAACAACACATTTCTAAATGTAAATCATTTATTTAACCATTCTAACGAAAATTGTAGCTTTCATGTAAAATGCTAAATTTAGCTAATTTCTACACTATTTCTGAAACATAAGAATAAATCATTTCTGTTTATCATTTGTATAATCTTTAATATGTAAATTGTTGAATTCAAGTTTCATGTGGAATGCTTGCTTTTGTTGCAATGAGGCTGAATAGTTTAATGAAAGTTTTACACAGTCAATTTTTCTGCTGATGTTTCATGAATGAGGAATGAGATTTTTCTACTACGTAGCTGCTGTTTGTCACGGGCGCATTGAAATAATGGAGTTTAGACAAGTAGGCATCCATAGCAGCTGGAGAAAATCTACTTCCTAAACATTTCTTCAGGATCCCTGTACTTCTCCTCAGACTGTCAGCTCCTTTTAAATAGGTCGTAATTAAGGCATTAGCTTGCTGCTGAGAGCAGACTGACAGTAATTGTGGGCCTCGCTGGATTAGGAGTTTTCAGAACATCCTTTTGAACACGTCTGCTAAAACTCCTCCAAATGGCCCGGATATGAGGACGGCACTCTGACCTCCTTCCCTCTCTGACCACCGAGATCAGTTTAATGATGGCATGTCCTTGCGCAACATGTTTCTCTCTTTGCAGAATTCAATTTCTCTCTCATTATTAGTGTTTTTGATTAAGCTTCTTACGCCCCACGGCTCTCACCTCATGGTGATCTCAAACAGCAGGTTTGGTCACAAGTCCCCCGGCGCTGAATTGGCAGTTTGGCCATATCGCTTCTAATTGGTCGTCACCCAAGTGCATCTGAAGTTCAAGATTCCTGTGTCCTGTGCAGTATTACTCATGCTCCCTTAAAGAGATAGTTCACCCAAAAATAAAAATTAGCTGTTAAGACTTTTAGTCTTCAGTAGAACAGTAAAGAAGATTTCTAGCTGAAATGGTGGTCCTTGCTGATTCATAAAATGCAAGTCAACGGCTGCCTGTCTTTGAGAATAAAAAAAAGCTATGATGACCAAATTACGATTCTTGAGGTCTTATGAAGCGAATTAATCGGTCTGTGCAAGAAACTGAACTGTATTTACAGCATTATTATTACCTCTGACCCAGAGCCTTGGGCAAATGGCTTGGTCCACAAATGAATCATTTTTTTAACCGATTCTTTTTAATGAACTGGATGAACCAGTTCACCAAATTGGACTGAACCATCTGAAACAGTTTGCGGCTCGAGCAGCAACAGACTACAAGCACTCGACAAACTTCAGATTCCTGACATCCACTTCCCGAATTAACATGCCAATTAGCGACGTATCTGATCCTATGATGAATGAACTCATCCAGCACTCCAGTTCCTCCAACAGTCACTAAACTGAGGAAACAGTTCGACTCAGACTGAAGACCGATGAGCAGGTGATATGCACATGTGTGAACCCAGCTCTTGAATGAAGGGGCCATATGAAAGTTTGTTTATGACTGTTTATGATAGAAAGATGAATTGATTAAAATATTTAATCGACTAGTTGACTAGTAAATTGACTAGTTTATTCATTTTATATGGTTTAGTCATGTAAAACATCCATGTTTCTCATCATTATTGGGTGCTTTAATAACATAATTATGTATATGTTACATCATTGCGTGATTCCATTAACAAACTGGTGAATCGGTCATTTGAACCAGTTCATTGAAATGAACTGCCTGAAAGAACCAGTTCGCAGAAAAGAATCAGAGGCTCTGGGATCTGGATTACAGGTAATAATGTAGTAAATAATGTTCAGTTTCTTGCACAGGCTGATCTTTTTGCTTCATAAAACCTCAATAAATCATAAGAAGCCATGGGTATTCATTTTATTTTGCCTGTATATGCTTTTTTGACTCAAATGACGGTAGCCGCTGACTTGCATTTTATGAATCACCAAGGACTAAAAATTCCTTCAGTAAATTAACAGCACAATTTTTCATTTTTGGCTGAACTATCCATTTAAAATCAACATCGAATCAAAACTGACTGACTAATTCTTGAATAAACTATTGTACTTCTTTATCCTCATCCCTTCTGTAGTCTCTCCAAATTTACTGAATAAAATAGCCTATAAACACTAGTTTTGTACTGGACCTGTGCTGGAAATCCGAGCCCTATCCCTTGTACTCTTATCTTGATGGAAAAAGTTTGTGGTAACACAACATTGTTGATGACGATCTCATTACTAGTCTAGATGGATTTCTGAGTGCTCTCAGTCTGTTCTTTGAAAGGAGCTACAGAAGGATGGAGTGTGTTTGAGAACAGGACAAGCCCACATTCTGCCCTCAAGCATGAGAAATGGATTGAGTCCGTTCACGCTTGGCTTCACTCATCTATCTTGACCGCTTTCTCAACCGTATCCCTCCATCTCTTCAAATCACCCGTTTCCACTTCTCTCCATTTTTCCCTTCAGAGGAACCATCTAGACTCTAAAAACCAATATGTCAGAGCGCTGTCCACAAGTATATGGCTCTGACTTCACCCACCATATTTGACTGAAATTGAGATTTGAAATCAATTAATTTTTTCCACAGCAAGATGTTCAAACTGAATGGAGCCCGTCTCTCGCTATTGCTCAGTTACACAAACTTTTCTCAGAAATGGATGAAAATGTGAGTCATTTGTTTGTGAGTAATGGAGAGTCATGTGTGTGCAGATGATCGGGGCACTGAAGCAACTCTGCTACCTGGACGTGTCCAAAAACAATTTGGAGTTGGTTGAGGAGAAGATATCTGGCTGTGAAAACCTGCAGGATCTACTGCTGTCCAACAACGCATTGACACAGCTGCCAGGGTCTATAGGTAAAACACACAGCAAAATACAAAGATGAGCTTCATGTTTAACATTCATAGTGCTTTTTTTTCTTAAAAGCGATCAGATGTCTCTGGGTTTATCCTGCATGTCCTCCTAACAGCCTCAACTCTAATCTACTTTGTAACAAATGAACAGGTTAGGTGTGTAAATGAACAGGAGGATAATGGGTAGAGCAGTAATACAATCTCATTACCTAATGAATGACCCAGTTGGACAGCCACTAGTGAGCAGACGTGTTGAAGTGGCCAAGTCACACCGCCCTTGAGGCTCAACACTTCATGAATCCGGTTTAGAGCTCAGAGAAAGTGAGAAAGTCTTTTGTTGCAAGAGCTTTCCACGAGTTGGGCACACTTTGGTTGTTGTTGTTTTTTTGGACACTTTTTGAGATTTAGCAACTACCTACCATAGACAAAACTTAAGTAGCTAGTTTTAAATACCAAGTGTCTGTAATCTCACCACCACCTTTAAAATGGTGAATCTGACCTGTTTCACCTTTGGGTTATGACCATCTCAACTGTATCAAGTAAATAAGCGTACGCTTATTTTGAGATATGAAAAGTTTAAGGGTACTTTTGCACCCTATCTGTGGAAAGTGCTGAATATGCAAGTGTTTAGTCTGTGAATCAATTTCTAATAAATTCTTCAAGATGGGTGAGATTGATGGTCTCATTGTCTAGAGTGAAGTGGATATGGAACGGATGTATAAATTGCCAATTGCAATACAAATCTCTCTCTCTCTCTCCCTCCCTCTCTCTGTCTCCACAGGCTCACTGAAAAGACTGACCACTCTGAAGGTGGATGATAACCAGCTCATGTACCTGCCTGACACGATAGGCGGGTAAGTGAGCGCCATTTTAAACAGCAACCTGATAAACTGCGCCTAAACTATGACCCAGTTCTCTATAACCCATCAGTGTACTCACACTAAATTAGCATGCTTTTCGTGTTTTGTGCCGATTGTGGTGAGAAATGTCAGAAATTATTTAAATCTTAAAAAACGTGAGCTGCAAGTGCTAAATGATCGCTGAAAGCAGTCAGATAGTACAGAGTGTCCTCTCAAACCTCACAATGCATGTCAATAAGTCACAGAGAAATAATACTCTTGCCCATGTCTTATTATAATGAATAGTCAAGTAAATAATTCAGTAGTTTTAAATGAGAACCAGACCAACATTTTGTTTGAGTGAATGCTGTAAATGAGCAGACCCATAAGCCACTGCATGATACAGACAGAAGGCTTCGTAACGGGTGTGTGAATGAGGGAAGTGCACATCCATATGGGCTCGCCGAGAGGAATTGCTTTGCTTGATGTGTGTGTGATAGAGAGAAAGAGAGAAACAGACTGTGGTATTCATCAAAAAAAGAAGCCAACCGTTGTACCTGATTCTCACCACCTCTTACTTTGAGCTTGTTTCCAAACATGCCGGTTATCCCTTATGTCAGATTAGATTTCCTAGTCCGTGGTTAAAAAAATATGCCAGGAGGGATTATGAATATGTGATTGCAAGGATTCTGTTTTAATCCCAGCCAGGATTGTAAAGCACACTGGGATTAAGCACGACTAATTTTTCATAGTCTCAATGTCGTTTCCATCACACTGATCTGACTGTAAAAACATTTTTCTAATTTATAATGACTCAGTAAAATATATATATATATATATATATAATTGTTTAGGTGTTTGGAAGTAGCTCTCCGTACTTTGATGGGCCAAACTTCTGTCCATGTATTTTGGGATTCTAACATAAGAAAAAAACTATTCCAAAGTGAGCTGTTCTTCATTTCTTTAAATGGTTTTGTTTGTTTGTTTCATGTTTTTTTCTTGTTTAGTTTTTGTTTGATTTTTAGTTTTTTCTTTTAGTTTTTTGTACTGGGGAAGTTTTATGTTATAAGTTATAAACAACATTTGATTTTACATGAGCTTTTTGTATCTTTTAGATTATGAAACTGGCATCAAATCCATTTTAGATAAGTGAAGAAACCACAATAATTCCTAATCTCTTAAATATGACACGACATGATTGATTAGCATCGTTAAGTCATAATCAGTTGGATGTAAATGTTATATTCAGTTTAGCAACGATCAGTGTCTCTTGCTCTGCATCGTGTCTTGATCTCTCTCTCTCTCTCTCTCTCTCTCTCTCTCTCTCTCGCTCTCTCTCGCTCTCTCTCGCTCACACATTTATTTTATTCCACAGTTTGGCATTTTGGCATAAAAAGTGTTTACTCTGCCAACCAGTTCCATCAACAATTTATATTGGGGATCAGAAAAGATTTATTTTGGTGTTGGGCAGAATAAGCACTCTAGTGAACACAGACAGCTGGTTTAATTGCCTTCACAATGAATCTGAGTTCTCAGGGCTATTTCTCAGGACCAGGATTTAGATCCACTGGTTTAGCGCCATCCAAAACTTTTAGTTAGTTACTCCTCAACACTATTGCAGTGTTTGCAAAACTTTATAAACTGTTGCACAACAGTTTGGCATGTCACATACGCATCTTTTTGTCTCTGAAGACTCACGACTCTGGATGAGCTCGACTGCAGCTTCAATGAGATCGAGGCGCTGCCGTCCACCATCGGCCAGTGTGTGAACCTGCGGACGTTTGCTGCAGATCACAACCTGCTCACACAGATGCCTCCAGAGGTCAGTCCGGTCCCGGCACAATTTATTTAAGACAACATCAAATGGCGTTTAACTTCCGTAATATCATGCATTTTAAGCATTAAAAAAAAAGAATTTTGTATGGAAAATAGTGCAGGATGGGATTTAAGTTTGATTTTAATAGATGTAACATTCACAAAACAGATCGTTCTTAACAGATTTTTAGCCAGACAGATTAGCCAAGAATGAGTAAAAAGTTTTTTTTGAGTAAAACTTATGTGGGAAATAGTGATTAAAAAGCATTTATTTTGCTATTAAAAATGATGTGAAATGCCCCACAGATCTTACTGGAAACACAGTGTTTAATTAAATATTAGGGCTGTAACAAATGATTAGTTTGATGATCGATTAATCTATTGATTATTTTTTATGATTAATAGATAAACCTTTTTTTTTTTTTACATTAAATGTATTTATTATCTTCTGATTAGTCGATTAATCCTTACCATTAACCAATAAATAACCGTAACCTCTACCATTAATTTTTCAATGTTTTACTTAAACATTTTCTCATGCAATACTTACTTAACAAATAAAAACAATCCCAACATGAAAAAATAAAGTGGCGAGAATTAAATGGCATCTCTCAGTAAATGTCCGTGCTGCATTCACAGCCACTGTTTGGGATTGACAACAGCATTTGCTTAGGTGTGAGTCTTGAAACTTTCTCTTCATTCAGCAGATTGAAGTCGAATACATATCTGTATGAACAAACTGAATACTGTATGAATACGTACCTGTATTAACGATAAAACCGCATCGAGGTAACCATAGCGACAGCATCAAAGATGGCGATGTCCATAATATTGGAAAGTTGTATCACAATTGATAGCGCGTTAAATAAATAGTCTAATTGAGGCGTGAGTTTATCATACATATATCCATCAAGTACCAGCAGCGCCTTCAAATGCTTTGTAAAGGCAAGTATAGACACAATATCCATTATCATCTGCTTCAGTGAGTCTTGTTTTGTGCGAAACGTGTCAGGATTAGGAATTAGCTTAACCAGTGCGACATGTATTACCCTATTAGATATTGAAATGAACCAGCTGAACAAACTCACTGCTGCTGTCAAAATGACTCCTACTCCTACAAAATGGTTCAATCTCGACCGCATCGATTTTGCAGTCTGATCAAAGCATCGACCAGGAGACGCGGTAGATATCGGCTGTGCTTCTTCATGTGTATGTTTGTGCATCTGACAGATGGGCAGTTTGAAGAACGTCACCGTTCTTTTCCTGCACTCAAACAAGCTGGAGACTCTGCCGGAAGAGATGGGTGACATGCAGAAACTCAAGGTCATCAATTTCAGCGACAACAAGTACGTGCCTCTGTGCCGCATTACACTGCCAAGCATCATATCACACAACAGTCTGCAGCGTATGCGAAAACATCACCTGCTAATTTCTACTAATAATTTAACTTTTATCCAAAATGACTACCTTTTTCAAGTCATATTATGAAATCAAATTAGGACATTGTTTTGACCCAAGGACAATAATTTCTCTTTATAAATGTCCAACCAAATGAACCAACAGTTGACACTCTTCACGTATATGAAATCTTTCAGTGACAAACGTTTCCAACCTGGCCACGCATCTGGTGGCTGTGAGAGCCATTACTTTGACATTTTTCTGAGAGAACCACTTAGACGCATTTGGCTGTGATTCAACAGGCTGGAAAATATAACTGGATTTTCTGCTCCCTGTGCTATATTTATAAGCCTTGATACACATTATACCAGACTCTTTCTCAATTTACGGTGTTCTTATTAAAGGGGTCATATGATGCTTTTTTAAAGATCATTATTTTGTGTATTTGGTGTAACAGAATGTTGACATGCTTTAATTTTCAAAAAACACATTATTTTTCAAATACTGTACATTATTGTAGTTCCTCTATTCCCCGCCTCTCTCAAACGCTCGTTTTCTACAAAGTCCCTCCTTCCGACAAGCGTAGTCTGCTCTGATTGGCCAGCTGACCCAGTGCATTGTGATTGGCCGAACACCGTAAGCACTCGTCGGAAATGTAACGCCCCTTACCATAATCGCGAGCTTCATCTTTCAAAATAAATGTAAAGACAGAGCCCGAAAGGGGAACAGAGTCGCGTGACAGACACAGTGATGAAGCTGCTATGTGTTTGCAGTACACAAGCCACGGTTAAGACAGCTGACTCCACTGTGATGTTACCCTCTCGCGCGCTCTCTCGCTCGCTCGCGCGCACACGCACACACACACACAATGCGCAAAACTCTGCATTTGAACAGTCAATAGCAAATACTTAAACTAATAACAAAACAGTAGCTGATTCAGAAGCTCCAGATTGTCATAGCAAAGTCAGAATCACCTCCTCTCCTAGGTTCACGAAACAGTCGTCCATAAAATGCATTTCTGTTCTGTTGTAAGTAATCTTAAAGATTCCTAAATGCATCTACTTTCGGAAGGCCAAATAAAGTGCTTTTGCTTTCGCCTAGAAACACAGCGTCTCCCTGACATGGCTGCTTCAACACTAACTGCAGTTACTGAAACCACGCCTTCTTTCTTTGCGTGCACATTTGGGCGCATTATGCTAATATTTCCACATAGTGAGGTAGATATGTGGGGGCGTGTTAGAACGAGCCGTTTTAGGAGGGCGTGGCAGAGTCTTAACTTTGATAAAGAATATCTCTTTGGGTTTGAGACTTTAGTTTTTGTAACTTCAGGGATCTTATCTCTGCACAATCAGCTTGAAACACTCCAAAGAGAAAGGAAAACTTGAAATCGCATCATATGGCCCCTTTAAATCATGTCCCATTTTTATTTTATTTCAGCATACTATCATTCTCACTTGTTTCTTATTTGTCGTACAGTAATCAAGTTTCTGCTCTTTGTGCAGGTTGAAGAATCTTCCATACAGCTTCACTAAACTCAACCAGATGACCGCAATGTGGCTGTCTGAAAACCAGGTGGGCAAAGTTCAGATACACAAGGCACAATATACAGTCATTAGTGTGAAATAAACACCAGCAGAGTGATCAGGACTGCAATACAAGCGAAGGGTTGATTTGTTTGTTGCGATAATGACCGACAGACTGGAAATTAACTTGTTTATTACACAGCTACTTAGCTACATTCTAAATAAATAATGAAATACATGGACATTTATTGTGTAGAACAGAGTTCCCACACTTGTCGAAAAGCTAGAAATGTAAAACAAGTATTTAAAGGTGTGAACAAGTCATTTGAAATTAATAAAATCTAACGAAGTTGTGGAAATGTCTGTATAAAATCGTGATAAATATAAATATAAATAAAGTAACACTTTAGTTTAGGAAACCACATGTAACTATGCTAAGGCTTTTAGCATGCATACTACTTTTTTAGTACTTATGCAACACATATTAATGCCTTCTCTGCATGACCATATTTTAGATCATCAATCCACCCACTAACCTAAACTTACAACTCCTTACTAATAATAAGGCAGCAATTAGAGTTTTTAATTGAAGCTAAGTTTTAGTTAATATAGATATTGGACCTTAAAATAAACTTGTGACCATAAATAATAAATATAATCTAATCCACAAACTCCCAAGAGGACCGCAGATTAATCAATATTTTAAAATATCCACATTAAATGAATTTTTTCAAAATCATTAATAATAAAAAATAATTAACAAATTATTCAAATAAAATAATAAACCTATAATAATAAAATAATCTGACATATAAAAAAACAGAAAAAAAAATAACTTATCTAAGCTGAAATCTTTGGAATCACAAAATTATGTAAGTTAATATATCAATGCACCCACTTCTGATTTATTATATATATATTTATATAATTATCATAATTACAGCAGAACTACTATACATATCTCAGCTTATATTAAAATATTAAAAAAAAAAATTTACTATTGTGTTGTACATCTGAGGGCCTTTGAGTTAAAAAAGATTTTCAGAAATTAATATGTTTAAATCTTTAAATAATATAATAAATGATTTCTAATAAATGCTTTTCTAGTACTCAAAAACAAATGGAAAAGAAATCCATTAATCAAAAAGTGAGGAAATAAGTGCTATAAGACTCGAAACTAGCAGCTATGAAAGAAGTTGGTTGCCTGGGATAGCTGTCAATTATATTTCATCCGTGTGTATACATAAATATTTAATCACATTTGAGCATTTCAGAGAGCCATGTTAAAAAATTACATATTTTACAGCATCCCAATGATCTCATTCACAGTCACTTCCCGGAAATACACTTGAAAAGCTTGTCCTTTAGCAGGGTCTGTGCTGTTGGCAGAGTGATTTGATGTTCCCATCAGCAGAGCTCAGAGTGTGTGTGGGTGATCTGTAATTGAAAGCCTGAGTGATTGTCACAAGTGGCCATCAAGCCTCTGACTAATGCTTATTGAATATAACAATCAGCTCCACTCCCACACACGCCGTGAGCCCATCTCTGAGGTTCAACATAGCACATAGTTTATCTTAAGATATGATATTTAATAAAGCAATAGTTCACCCCAAAATTTCCTCATTCTCATTTCATTACAAACCTGTAGGACTTTAATGCTCACAAGCACTGGGTCAGATTGCAGTGAAATCCACGTCGTTGTGATATTTGCTTTCAAGGAAACAATAACTGAAGCAAGTTCAACTGAATGCATGAGAACAATGCCGCTATGAAATAATAAAACACTGGTAGTGCATCTAATCAACATGAGCCGTATGGTAAGGTATTGCCAAAATCCTCTGTGAAGCAACCGCTCTGCAAGGATTTCTCAGATGGAATATCGACAGCTGATGAAGATTGCGCTGCAAGATGAAGGTGGCACGCTGTTCTCTATTGATTGTGATGTGTGGATTTATAAAGCTGCATTTGATTAAAGATGAGATGAGTTCAAAGCCAGAGCTGCATGGCCTGAATCTATAATGAGAGCTGTCCAGAGCGGCAGAGTCCTCATGCTGTGTGTGAGATTTTGGAAATGTCATACCCAAGGCATATCATCGAATTTTACAAATCATTGATCCTGTATTTTATTTTTTTTGTCTTTTTCAGTCAAAGCCCCTTATTCCCCTGCAGAAAGAGGAGGATCTGGAGACGCGCAAGACCGTACTCACTAACTACATGTTCCCTCAACAGACCAGAGCTGAGGACTGTGAGTATCTAGTCATGCAGAACCTGCAGCTGTCGTGCCCTCCTGTCACAAGAGTTTCCTTGTTTAATAGATAGATAGATAGATAGTAGGGCAGATGCGCGTTAAATATCGCATGCGATTTAACGTGCAGCCCTAATAGATAGATAGATAGATAGATACAGATAGACAAGACAGATAGATAGACAGAGGCAGACATAGACAGACAGACAGACAGACATAGACAGACAGACAGACAGACAGAGACAGACAGACAGACAGACAAAGACAGACAGACAGACAGAGACAGACAGACAGACACAGACAGTGTGGAAAAATAGTATTTAGTCAGCCACCAATTGTGCCAGTTCTCCCACTTAAAAAGATGAGAGCGGCCTGTAATTTTCATCATAGGTATATCTCAACTATGAGAGACAAAATGAGAAAAGAAAATCCTACAATGTGATTTTCTGGATTTTTTTAAGAATTTATTTGCAATTTATGGTGGAAAATAAGTATTTGGTCTAACAAAATTTCATCTCAATACTTTGTTATATAACCTTTGTTGGCAATGACAGAGGTCAAAACGTTTTCTGTAAGTCTTCACAAGGTTTTCACAAACTGTTTCTGGTATTTTGGCCCATTCCTCCATGCAGATCTCGTCTAGAGCAGTAATGTTTTGGGGCTGACGCTGGGCAACACGGATTTTCAACTCCCTCCAATGATTTTCTATGGGGTTGAGATCTGGAGACTGTCTAGGCCACTCCAGGACCTTGAAATCTTCTTACGAAGCCACTCCTTCGTTGCCCGGTTAGGGTTGGGTTAGGTTAGGGGAGAACCCTACCCTAACCCTCCCTATTTGGGAGCACTTGCCAATGTGTTTGGGATCATTGTCATTCTGAAAGACCCAGCCACGTTTCATCTCAATGCCCTTGCTGATTGAAGGAGGGTTTCCCTCAAAATCTCACGATACATGGCCCCATTCATTCTTTCGTGTACACGGATCAGTCGTCCTGGTCCCTTGCAGAAACAGCCCCAAAGCAGATGTTTCCACCCCCATGCTTCACAGTAGGTATGGTGTTCTTTGGATGCAACTCAGCATTTTTTCTCCTCAAGTTGAGTTTTTACCAAAAGTTCTATTTTGGTTTCATCTGACCATATGACATGCTCCCAATCCTCTTCTGGATCATCCAATTGCTCTCTAGCAAACTTCAGATGGGCTTGGACATGTACTGGCTTAAGCAGGGGGGCATGTCTGGCACTGCAGGATTTGAGTCCTTGGCGGCGCAGTGTGTTACTGATGGTTGCCTTTGTTACTTTGGTCCCAGCTCTTTGCAGGTCATTCACTAGGTCCCCCCGTGTGGTTCTGGGATTTTGCTCACAGTTCTTGTGATCATTTTGACCCCACGGGGTGAGATCTTTCGTGGAGCCCCAGATCGAGGGAGATTTTCAGTGGTCTTGTATGTCTTCCATTTTTCTAATAATTGCTCCCACAGTTGTTTCTTCACACCAAGCTGCTTACCTAATGCAGATTCAGTCTTCCCAGCCTGGTCTACAATTTTGTTTCTGGTGTCCTTTGACAACTCTTTGGTCTTGGCCATGGTGGAGTTGGAGTGTGACTGTTTGAGGTTGTGGACAGGTGTCTTTTATACTGATATACTTTTTCAAACAGATGCCATTTATACAGGTAACTGGTGGAGGACAGAGGAGCCTCTTAAATAAGTTTGTTACAGGTCTGTGAGAGCCAGAAATTTTGCTTGTTTGTAGGTGACCAAATACTTTTTTTACCGAGGAATTTACCAATTAATTCTGTAAAAATCCTACAATGTGATTTTCTTGATTTTTTTTTCTAATTTTGTCTCTCATAGTTGAGGTATACTATGATGAAAATTACAGGCCTCTCTCTTCTTTTTAAGTGGGAGAACTTGCACAAGTGGTGGCTGACTAAATACTTTTTTGTCCCACTGTATATAGAGATAGCCAGAGACCAGACCGATAGAAATAGAGAGAGAGACCGACAGATAGATAGAGAGAGAGACAGACAGAGAGATAGAGAGACAGACAGACAGACAGGTAGATATAAAGAAAGATAGACAGACAGACAACCGAAGACGGATGACAACAGAGACATACAGTAGAACGAACGATAGATAGACACAGATAGACAGAGATAGACAGAGAGATGAATACAGACAGTAACAGAGACAACAGATAGATAGACATAGTAGGCAGACAGATAGCCAGACAAGACAGAACAGACAGCAGAAAGATAGCAGAGAGCGAGACAGACAGGTAGACCAGAGACAGCAGATAGACCAGAGAGAGAGAGACAGACTGTAACAGATAACCAACATATAGATTAGACATACCTAATACAGACGGATAGACAGACAGAGACGGATAGACAGACAGAGACGGATAGACAGACAGAGACAGACAGAGACAGACAGGTAGACAGAGACAGACATGTAGACAGAGACAGATAGATAGCAAATAAAAAAAGAAAAAAAAGAAAAAAAAAAAAGAGAGTTAGACCTAGACAGACAGATAGACAGACAGAATAGACAGCAAGACAGATAGAGACAGACAGACATACAGATAGAGACAGACAGACATACAGATAGAGACAGACAGACATACAGATAGAGACACACAGATAGAGACAGACAGACAGACAGACAGACAGATAGATCTGATGATTTTATATCGCGATCGATCTTGAAGATGTCTACGATCTACTTTTCAAGCGAATCGTAGAGATTGTGATGATTTTGCATTAAAAAAGATTGTGATATTAATTTGTATTTATTATTTATTACTTGTATTTATTATTATTATTGCTGTTCTTATTGACATTTTATATAGCAAATAAGATGTTCTGGATGAATTTTTACTGAATATTATCTATATTTCTTTTTGTTTTTTAACAGAATTTATTAAATTCACCCAGTATTGGTAAATTTCAATATTCCAAGTTCACTGTTAATGTCTTTCTCAAACTCGTCATTAAAACTTGGAATAAAATTGTATTTTATTAAAGCTTCAAGCTGTGAGATCAATTTAAAACCAAATCAGTCAAAATGGTTGGGGTGCATTTTCTTAGCGTTTTGCAAGAGAATGAATGTAG
The DNA here is from genome assembly GCA_018155175.1 of Sinocyclocheilus anophthalmus. Taxonomy (NCBI): domain Eukaryota; kingdom Metazoa; phylum Chordata; class Actinopteri; order Cypriniformes; family Cyprinidae; genus Sinocyclocheilus; species Sinocyclocheilus anophthalmus. The sequence continues at coordinate 56,674 of JADLZN010004580.1, forward strand.
TCATTGTTAACATTATTTAATGATCCTGACCTAACATTATCTAACATTGAACAGTTGTATTTTTATTAACTAAAATTAATAAAGATGAATAAATGCTGTAACAAATGCATGGCTCATTGTAAAGTGTTATGGCAATGGTAAGCATTGACAGTGAAACAAGAAACTATTTTTTATGTTTCAGAGTAGAATCTCTTAATTTGTCATTTAGATTTTTACAGTAATTGTGATGATGTAAACAAAACAACAATTGTCAGCTAACCTAATAATCTCAAAATAACTAAATACGGACCAGTTAATCGGGCCAGCCAATATATTGATGTGTCACTCAAATCAGTGCACCTGTCTGTAAAATACATCGTTTTATAGACATTCAAAACTTATTTAAAAATCCAGACTGGGTGTCAAATGTCTGCTACCTGCAGCCAGAACTTGCTGTTTTCTCTCTCTGAGACCAAGTCTGCAGTGTTGCTGGGAGTTTCGCTGTGCAAATCACAAATGGGAGGCACGCTGGATTCCAGAGGAGGAAGAGATTAATAAACCTTAACCTGTTTCCTAGCAACCCCACTCTAAACTCTCCAGAACGCAAACGCACTGGAGCTGCGGCTCTCTGTAGTCCGCTTCAGTTTGTTAGCATGATTGAGCTTTAGAAATGGTCTGAAGTCTGCGCGCTCTCCTGAACTCAGATGTCTTGCTAAATGGGTGCACAACACAAATATGAATTGATGTGAAGTCTGTGCTGCACAGTGCTCAGGATGCAGCAAAAAATTTAGCTGTTTGTTAATCCACATAGTTGAGAGACACTGCATTAGTATTTGAATGATTCGATCTAACAGAGCCAGAAACACACTGAATCCCTGAAATGAATCAAAACTAACTCTAGACAGAATTTGAGGTCCTTGAGCCTGTCATCCATCATCCACCGATGGCAGTGTTGTTGTTTTGATTGTTTGTTAATGGTTTTCTGGATTTTTCTCTCTCACAGATGTGCCCAACTCAGACAGCGAGAGCTTTAACCCGTCTCTGTGGGAGGAGCAGCGCAAGCAGCGGGCGCAAGTGGCATTCGAGTGTGACGAGGACAAGGATGAGAGAGAAACGCCCCCGCGGGTCAGTTCCCACCGTCCACTTCTGTCCAGGGTGCACTCTCGATTTTCTGTTTCCCTTTGTGCATGTCCTGCGCTGTCATATCACCCATCTCACCACCTTGTTTTTTGTTCTGTCCTAACTGGGCATTGCACACTTTCATTTTTTCTGAAAAGGTCATGTAAGCCACAAAATCCCAGCCATTTGGAACATACTTAAATGAGTGTGATTTTGGACCAGTGTGATTTCATTGTGGGTTGAGCTAACTTGCACATCTTGCCAACAAAACGAAGCAAATAATTATCAAAATGTCCTTGCAGTTAGTTGATTGGTACAGGTAAGAGATGCTGTTTTTTTTTTTCATTGCAAATAACATACAGCAAATTAGACACTATAAAACATTTCTGTCATTATTTACTCACCCTCATGTTGCTCCAAAACTGTATGACTTACTTTTTTGTGGAACACAAAAGGAGATATTTTTATTTCTGACTATGCTGGCTGCTCTTTTCCATGCAGATATTATTAATGAGCAGTAAAGCTTCACAATGGATGCTGAAATGAAAACTGAAAAATCTATTTTGTTCATTGAAAAGAAGGTGAAAATAAATTAAAATATAAATATTAGATGAAAAGCTTGAACAAAAATTAATGTTCCTTGGCAACTAACTAATTAGTTGAAGTTGAAGTACTAAATTGCCAAAAAAGTAAAAACGTAATAAAAAGAAAAAACAGAAAGCTCGATAAATTTATAATTAATATTATATACTTATTTATTGTTGTTATTTAGTACAAATAATCAAATCTTATATAAAACATTATTAATATGTAAAATTATTAAATTATAAAATTTAATAAAATTAAATAAATTTAAAAAATCTAATCAATAAATCCACTAATAAAATGACAAAAGCAATGATAAATTCTCAAACTTAAATTACAAATTTTTAATCAAACATAAAGTATAAAAATAAAAAACAATTCCATAAATATTATAAATACTATAATTTATATAAATAATACTAAAATGACTGACTGTCCACTGATTCTTCTGTAGAATTGAGTCACGGGGTGCTTTACAAATTCTGGCAACACTGCTTTCCTCCTCACGAAATGATTCGTTGTCAGGGAAGCTACTGTAAAAGTGGTCGGTAGGATTTTCTGTAAACAAACAACTAGATTTGTATTGTTCATCCACTAAGCTTTGTAGCTTGAAGACTTTTGAGAAATATAAATGCACTGGTGACTGGACCACATTCATGATAGTCCTGTGTGCTCACTCCACTGAGGAAGTCATCTCATACAGGTTGAATTGACATGAGAGGGAGTAAATTATGACGAATTGTCATTTCTGGGTAAATCATTTCTCGATTCTTGTCAGCAGGATGGTAAACGCGGATTCAGGGAACAGCCTCAACTTGGTTTCTTAGCAGTCATAGTCCTCGCTTCAGCTGCATTGCAGTGGAATCTCATTAAAACTAACCCTGCCCTGACTCCTTTCATAAACTGCAATGGAGCCTTCACTGTCTCAAGGTCCTGAGCATAAACGTCCCACCTTATTTCTTTCCTTCCCCCCCAGCTTGCTGATATTACCTACTCGGTACTCGTTCCCTCCATCTCGCGTCCGTCTTTGCACACCCTAATGACTCAATATGGCTGTCTGGCTTGTACGCTGTGCCAGGAACACATGCAGGCTCCCAAGCTGTCTGACGGAGCATCACTATCAGCTCTCAGAGTGCCAGTGTGGCCCTGTCTGGCCCGGAAAGAGCAGCCCTCTTCGTTGTGGGTGTTGTAAAAAGCTCGCCATTACCTTTTTTCAATGAAATGGTATCAGTGTTTGGCCAGGGGTTCAGCGACCCTCTCTAAAAACTGCCTTATTTCCCACGCTTATGTTCCTACATAATCTGCTTACAAATGTATTCATTCATTCATTCATGCATTAATTCATTCATTCATTCATTCTTGCATTTCATGCATTCGTACATTCATACATTCATTCATTCCTATTATTTATAAACAATGTTTTATTGTAGAATTTAGATTTGGAACCTTACATCAATTTAAAATACCAAATATCATAATGTTTATAATATGAATATAAATGTAATAATAAATCAGGTTTGTCATTAATTACAGGTCCTATTAAGTTCTCTGTTGAATTTCTTTAGTAAATTAACTGGCTTTGAATTTACAGGAGGGCAATCTGAAGCGTTACCCCACACCGTATCCTGATGAACTGAAGAACATGGTGAAAACGGCACAGTCCGTGGCTCACAGACTCAAAGAGGACGAGTCCGGTGACGAGGCAGGAAAAGAGACCAGGGCCAGTGAGAGGAACCACATCGGAGTGCAGGATGTTGGCGTGAAGGTTGGATTTTGAAAACACTACCAGTTGCATGTCCTGTTGTGGGTTGGGTCGAAATATTTTTTTATATTGATCTGTGGGTTGTGTGAAGAATGTTTAAAGTGAATCCTGGTGCAGATGTTGGAATGACCTTGACTTTCCTGTGTGTCAGGTGATTGAAAGTCCCTGCACTAATGGCAGAGCTGTTGAAATGGAGCCTAAAGCAATGATGAACAGGCATCAAAATTACAAGCCTATAGATTCATTAGACAACCACGGCGTTGAAAGGATCCCTCTCAAGACCTCAGACAACATGAGAACTATGATGAACCATGATGACACCCTTGAGGTACTGCATCAGCGTTTCAGTATTAAATCTTATGAATATGGTTTTTGAATCAAATAGATTAAAAAATGATTTACTCATTCCAGTGTAGTTTCAAACCTATAAGAGGGTTAAAGTTAATGTGGACCAGGCTTTCAGACAAAAAAAATGACAAAAAAGCACATTAAAAGTAACATAAAAGTAGCTGTAATTGTGACCGTTGTAATGTAAGAAATTATGTAGATTTTGATCTAATAGATGAACTATATGGTACCTTATGCTTGACGTTGTGTGTATGGTTTTACAAATGTTCCATAGGTAATATAAATATATAATGTATAGACTTGTGTTAGTAAACATAAGTAGAGGTAGAGAAAAAATTGGTAACACTACAGTAAGGTTTAATTTTAATTATAACTGAATTTATTTAAAGAAAGAGCAACTTGTTCAGTAAAAAAAAAAAAAAAAAAAAAAATTTTTTTTAAGTTTATGTAATATTATCATGGATTTTCTTAAATGAATTACAATGTTAACAATGAAGAGCACTTTTATTACCAAATTAACCAAGATAATAACTACTATAACAAATGTAGTGTCATTGGTGTTAATTGCAATTACAGGGGTCATATGATGCGATTTCAATTTTTCCTTTCTCTTTGGAGTGTTACAAGCTCTTGGTCCATAAAGAAGATCTGTAAAGTTGCAAAAGACTAAAGTCTCAAAATCAAAGAAGATATTCTTTATAAAAGTTAGAGTCAACCACGCCTACCTAAAACTGGTCGTTCTAACACGCCCCCACATGTCTAGTCACTGTGGAAATATTAGCATAATGCAGCCAAAATGTGCACGCAAAGAAAGAAGGCGTAACTTTTAGTTTCACTGTAGTATTTTTGTTGCCGCCGCATGTCGTGAAGGCGCTGTGTGTTTCGTGGTGAAAGCGAAACTACTTTGTTTGGTCTTCCAAAAGAGGATGATATCCGCTTCGTCAAGCCTAGAGCTGATCAGTGCTGGTCGCTGAAGAAATACATCAAATTCGCTAGGGTGTTTCGCCGGATCGGCTTTCACCGTGGAACGAAGCGGAGTCCAGCCCGGGGTCACAGGTAGTTACCGCAGGCATCACAGTATGGTAGGGGCGTAAAATTTCCGTCACACGTTTGAGGTATTCGCCCAATCACAACGCACTGTGGATAGCTGGCCTATCACAGCACACCTTGCTTTTTCAGACAGCTGAGCTTTGTAAAAATCGACGCGTTTCAGAAAGGCGGGGCATAGAGAAACAATAATGTACAATATGTGGAAAATAATGTGTTTTTTTTTAACCTTAAACCGCATAAACACATTTCATTACACCAAATACACAAAATAATGTTCTTTTTAGCAGCGTCATATGACCCATTTAATCTAGGCATTAACTAATGGGACTTATTGTAAAGTGTTAAAAACAAAGGCCCAATCACACGTTATACTATATGCATTTTTTTTCGGACTCGGGGCTTTAAAATTGGATGCAATAAATTAAATTAGCTACTGTCACACATTATTCTCATACTGTGAGTGGATGTGAAGTCCGGTCAGATAAAGGGCTAATATTGTTTAAAATTTTTTTTTATTTTTGTTGGAAAGGGGAATTTTTTAATTGGGGTCAGGACATACTGTATCAATAGGGTTCATCATTTAAACAAATGAATATGAAAATGAGTTCAGTTTACCACTATGCAAGCAGGAAGAAAATTGGAGTATAAATTAAATTTAAGCTTTTGATATGATATGGTTGTGTGGTCAGGACTCGGAGGAGCTGTCATCTGAGGAGGATGAAATGAAGATAGCCGAGATGAGACCTCCACTCATCGAAATCTCCATTAACCAGCCTAAAGTAGTGGCCCTCAGCAAGGACAAAAAAGGTAAAGTCATACTTGCCTTAATTTCTCACTTTGCTTAATATCATTTAATAATTCTCCCATTAACGGGATAATTGTTTCTCAAGATAGGGTGTTTTATTGAACTGTAGAATTAAATGCAAGTGATGTTTTTCCTGTCTGGTGATGTAGATGATGGGAAAGATGCCGACTCTTTGCTGGATGAGACGGTGGCCAACAGTAACCAGAACAACAGCAACTGCTCTTCACCATCACGCATGTCTGATTCAGTGTCCTTGACCACAGACAGCAGTCAGGACAACTCCCTCTGCACCCCAGAGAGAGAGTCAAAGACGCCTCTCGTACCCAAGAGCGGGTACGAACACACAGAATACACAAAAATCTAATAATGAACAGCAGTGTTTAACTTAATATTTCTCTATGGAAAAGAACTCAAATGCAATGCGGCGGCTTCCACAAAGGAACTACAACTATCAACTACAGTGGAAAAGGCTCAACAACAGTATTTTAATATTAGAAAGATTAGAAATGTGGGCAGAAATAATAGCTCTGTTCACATCATAGGTGCTGTCTGAGAGATTTGCTTTGTCTTTAGTTAAGAACTGTAAAAAAAAAAAAAAATTTTATGAATTTCTAGAATACACACTATATCAATATCAGCATAAAGTATCAATGTAATATCTGGAGAAAAATAATCACAATGTATTAATATATGATTATATTGGCACTGTCTTTCTTAGAATGGGTAGTACACAGGAGGGCAGATTTTGATAGAGTCTTTCTCTAACTTGATTTCCTCAAACTCAGACAAGAGGATGAAAACCTCAACCAGCTGAAGCAGATGACCCCTCTACTCCAGAACTGCAATGGCTCAGAGACATCTCTACAGACCATCCTGAAGAACCAGCAGAGCTATGAAAGCAAGTCAGACCAAATGGCCGACTACAGTCTCTCCATGGAGGAGAGGCTTGCCCTCATTGAAAGGGGCATAAAGAATGGCGTGGCAGAGCAGTACAGCAAGTGGGATCAGATCAACATGAACGTGGCCAAACTCCCACCTGACAACATGGTGTCGTATGAGGACCTGGAAAGGACCAAAAGTCCCTCAGCCAAGGAGTCCATGTCAAGCAACAACAATGCCATGGTGTCACTCGAGAACCTTGAGAATGGGAATCGGATTCAGAAAACCCAGTCTGGGGAGAATTTTAATGGCCGAACAGATCAAGTTCCCTTGCGGTATGAGTCTACGAGGACCGTCTCGACAGGTGTAACAGCCTTAAGCGACATGAGTCTTTCTCGTAGTACAGAGGAGCTGTCGCCAGAGAAGAAATATCCACCAGCTCCAGTGGTAAAATCTCAGAGCATTGCCAACATGGATGGTGGAGGGATGAAGCTGTACTCCATCGAGGGAGAAAGCCCCCCCTATGAAGTGGCATGTGCAGCCAGAACATCTGTAAGTGGTGCTCAGGGCCAGAGCATCGTCCGCTCCAAATCCGCCTCCTTGCTCAACGACCAGCCATTGCAGATCTACCCTGGTTCCTCTGCATCATCCTCTGACCTGTTGTCCAACTCCAAACCTCCGATTAGCAGCGCCCGCTACCCCACTGGCCCCCCACCGCAGTACAACATCCAGTACGCCAGTAGCACTGTGCCCAAAGACAACTTGTGGAGCCAACGTACCCCCGTACCTCCTGAGCAGCCCTACCTGCCACCACAGCACTCCCTTGCCAACACCAACTACTCCAACCGCAACAATGCCCCCCCATATCCCCAGCCCCAACAACGTGGCCCGCCCAAGACACCGGACATGTGGGCCAAGGAAAGGATGCTGCCACCTGTTGGCCAGCGTGGCACCTTGCAGAGACAAGGTAGTGGATCCTCTGGCAGCCCCATGTGCATGCCGGACCAGCGTCGCATGCCAGGAATGGAAGGAGAGTACATGACCTACCGGGACATTCATGCAGCAGGCCGTGGACCTCTGCAGATGAGCCAGGCCCTCCACAGACCCTTGTCGGCCCGCACCTATAGCATGGACGGACCCAACGCTCCCCGGCCACAGAGTGCCCGACCCCCACCTCACGAGCTTCCAGAGAGGACCATGTCCGTCAGCGACTTCAACTACCAGCAGGGCAGCCCCAGCAAGAGACCCAGCATGAGGGTGAAGTCAGAGCACTCGTTGCTGGATGGGCCAGTCAGTGGAGGAGGCAGGGTTCCAGCAGACTGGAGGGATCAGGTCATGAGACACATCGAAGCCAAGAAGATGGAGAAGGTATGGCCATTATTACAAATAGTGAATGCTAAGACAAGCATAGCTGTTGCTCATACATGGAGTTATGGATTTGTTCAGATCCATAATTCTGAATCATAAATTTTGTCCTGTACTGTCTGCACCAGACATGAATGATACTTCCAAGTAGGTGGATTGTAGAGGAAAGAGTTTTGTAATCTTTTGGGCATGCAAATTCTGTCAGGTGCAGCGGTGGTCAACTCCGGTCCTGTAGGGCCACTATCCTGTAGAGTTTAGCTTCATCCCTAATCAAACACACCCAACATTTATTTTGGTACCTATTTTATATGTAGTCTTCAAACAAAAATAGTCATTATTTCTTCTCTCTTTACACCAAATCAATTAAGCTTATGAGAAATTTGAATCAAGGATTGAATTTGGAAAAACTTGAATAAATTATGACAATTTTCATTTTTGGGTGAACTATCCTTTTAACAGTAATGAAAAGGGAGCAATATAAAAACGAGATATAGTTGTCATATATAATCATCTAATATATATTATTATATTTTTGAAAAATAACAGACTAAGCAAATACGAAAGAGATGCAATAAATATTTAATTTAATCTATTTTTCAGATATAGTTGTACTAAAATATTTATTAACATCTTTTGTTGGTTAACATTAATGACACGTATAGGTACTTAATTAGGAATGCTGTCCTTTTAAGACGGAAGGCATGCATGTAATACTAATACACTTTCAGTTTTCACCCACCTGTTTACGTTCTCTTAATCCATAAACAACTGTATTTACGTGAGATAATCTACACTATAGATATTTGGACTGCTGTGTGTGTATTTGAGCATTGAGAACTGATGCTCCACTGTACAGTGGGTACGGAAAGTATTCAGGCCCCCTTAAATTTTTCACTCTTTGTTATATTGCGCAATTTGCTAAAATCATTTAAGTTAATTATTTTCCTCATTAATGTACACACAGCACCCCATAATGAAAGAAAAACACAGAATTGTTGACATTTTTGCAGATTTATAAAAAAAAACTGAAATATCCATGGTCCTAAGTATTCCGACCCTTTGCTCAGTATTTAGTAGAAGCAACCTTTTGATCTAATAGCCAGGAGTCTTTTTGGGAAAGATGCAACAAGTTTTCACACTGGAGTTGGGGATCCTCTGCCATTCCTCCTTGCAGATCTCTCCAGTTCTGTCAGGTTGGATGGTAAACGTTGCTGGACAGCCATTTTTAGGTCTCTCCAGAGATGCTCAATCGGGTTTAAGTCAGGGCTCTGACTGGGCCATTCAAGAACAATCACAGAGCTGTTGTGAAGCCACTCCTTCATTATTTTAGCTGTGTGCTTAGGGTCATTGTCTTGTTGGAAGGTAAACCTTCGGCCCAGTCCGAGGTCCTGAGCACTCTGGAGAAGGTTTTCGTCCAGGATATCCCTGTACTTGGCCGCATTCATCTTCCCTCGATTGCAACCAGTCGTCCTGTCATTGCAGCTGAAAAACACCCCCACAGCTGCCACCACCATGCTTCACTGTTGGGACTGTATTGGACAGGTGATGAGCAGTGCCTGGTTTTCTCCACACATACCGCTTAGAATTAAGGCCAAAAAGTTATATCTTGGTCTCATCAGACCAGAGAATCTTATTTCTCACCATCTTGGAGTCCTCCATGCGGGCTTTCATGTGTCTTGCACTGAGGAGAGGCTTCCGTCGGGTCACTCTGCCATAAAGCCCTGACTGGTGGCGGGCTGCAGTGATGGTTGACTTTCTACAATTTTCTCCAATCTCCCGACTGCATCTCTGGAGCTCAGCCACAGTGATCTTGGGGTTCTTCTTTACCTCTCTCACCAAAACCCGATAGCTCAGTTTGGCCGGATGGCCAGCTCAAGGAAGGGTTCTGGTCGTCCCAAACGTCGTCCATTTAAGGATTATGGAGGCCACTGCGCTCTTAGGAACCTCAAGTGCAGCAGAAATTTTTTTTGTAACCTTGGCCAGATCTGTGCCTTGCCACATTTCTGTCTCTGAGCTCTTCAGGCAGTTCCTTTGACCTCATGATTCTCATTTGCTCTGACATGCACTGTGAGCTGTAAGGTCTATATAGACAGGTGTGTGGCTTTCCTAAAAAAGTCCAATCAGTATAATCAAACACAAATGGACTCAAATGAAAGTGTAGAACCATCTCAAAGATGATCAGAAGAAACGGACAGCACCTGAGTTAAATATATGAGTGTCACAGCAAAGTCTGAATACTTAGGACCATGTGATATTTCAGTTTTTCTTTTTTTAATCAATCTGCAAAAATGTCAACAATTGCTGTGTTTTTGTCAATATGGGGTGCTGTGTGTACATTTAATGAGGAAAAAAAAAAAACTTAAAAGATTTTAGCAAATGGCTGCAATATTGTTAAAAGTGAAAATTTTAAGGGGGTTGAATACGTTCGTACCACTGTATATGAGAACTGAAGAAGTGGACCGTGCGCGCGAGAGAGCACCTCTATCAGCGCAATTCCGCCTATCCTGCCTTCACTAACTTTAAAATAATCAACAACGAATTGTGACTCCTGGGAAAAAACGGGACGTCTGGTCACCCTATCCCTAACCCTTCAGGTGCTGAGGCCATTGTTTCAGACCCCTAGTTCGCATTTTGGTAGCCTATCCATACCCTGCGGCTGCCATACTGAGATAGAAGCAACGCCTTTACCGATTGCACTCGATGACAGGGACGCACATTGAAGGACAAGACACTAGCCTATAAGGATGTATTTTGCATGGCCGGTAGTCCTCAAATAAACATATAGTCCTGTATCGTTTGTAACGAAGAGGGCATAAATTTCGTAATAGGTTTTATACACAGATATTGTTGAGTTGTCAAGTCTGTCTTAGTCACAGAAAAAAAATTATGTTTATGAATATTTTTCTTCGTTGATGAAATTAACACTGGTTCCTGGAGGGCCACTGTCCTACAGAGTTTAGCTCCAACCCTAATTAAACACACCTGAACCAGCTAATCAAGGTCCTTTGAAATGCTGGAAACCTACAGGCAGGTGTGTGGGAGCTAAACTCTGCATGATGTTGGCCCTCCAGGAGCAGGATTGGACACCCCTGCTCAAGTTTTTTTTGGTTTTTTAGACGAACCAGATCAGGGTCATGGAGATCGCACTAGAGTTTAGCTCCAACCTTAATCAAACACATCTGAACCAGCTAATCAAGGTGTTCAGGAATACTTGAAAATAGCAGACAGGTGTGTTGGCGCAGGGCTGGAACTGAAATCTGCAGGAAGGTAGCCCTCCAGCAGCAGGGTTTGGCTATCCCATTGTGATTTGAGGGTGGGCTCTTTTAATTTGGGCCAGCAAGCACCAGCATAGCAGTATGCTAAAAGAAAAAAACACTCAAGGCGCAGCCAAAATCGCATAATGTCAGTGTAGGTACTGTAGTTGATAAGGAATGAACTTCATGACATAGTAGGCATATTTGGACACAGGGTTAGACTACCTTAGCAACCACATAGCAACAGCCTGGCAACCACTCACAACATCTTGGTATCATGGAGGCAAGTTTTGCACGGTTACTCACAATCTAGTTTCTAAACCTCACATCTGGAATAACACGCTCCACCATTCTTCAGCATTAACTGCATGCATACAGTATTGTTTATTTCCTCTCCTTACCCAGTATTTTTCTGCATGTTTGTAAATGGACATTAACACATTAACCTCCTCTAACCCTTGCATGTGACAAAGTGTACTCATGGTTACTGCTTGCTCACATATGTCATCATTAAATGCATGTGTTTGTGTGCATGTGTTGTCATGTGTTCAGAGTGCTCGCTCTCGGTCTTTGGCCACTCTCATTGGCAGTCAGAGCTCTCTGGCCTTTAGTGCTGTAGACGGATGGCAGTTTGGAGCTCATGGGCCCAGCGTGAGTACCGCCCCACTAAGACCTCACCTCCCTAAACTCCCAGAGGCACAGTAGAGTCTCTCTCAGTTCTTAAAGGGTCATCCTCTCTGCTTGCTGTTTAATCTGTGTGTTCCCAGCGAATTGTTAAGATTCACTTAAGATGAATATGTTGAGTGTTTAACGACCGTACATAGAGGCACAAGAACAGTACACATTAATCAAGTAATTGATTATTGTTAGTAGAGTCTTCAAAACAGAAAAGGGCCTGTTTGAGTGCGTCAAAGAACAGGGTTAGGAAAGAAAGAGAAAAAAACCCCACTTTATTCAACAATTCGTCTCCTCCGCGTCACCCTGGTGCCATTTTGGAGAATATCCACTGAACGCAAACAGCGTATGTTGTTTTGTGTCAGCTGTGCCACACGGATACGTTTTCTACGTTGTTTGTGCTTTGATTTGAACGAAAACAACGTATCCGTGTGGCGCGGCTGACACAGAACAACATACGCTGTGTATTCAGTGGATATTCTCCAAAATGGCACCAGGGTGACGCGGAGGAGACGAATTGTTGTATAAAGTCCTTTTTTTTCTTTTGCGCACACAAAGTATTCTCGTAGCTTCTTAATATTACGGTTGAACCCCTGATATCACATGGGTTATTTTACCGATTTCCTTGCTACGTTTCTGGACGTTGATCGTGGTAGTACCCTTGCTGTCTATGGGAGGGTCAGAGAGCTGTCAGAAAGCATCAAAACTAGGGAGCTGACGAAAAGAGTCCGGATGAAACGGAGGTCTTACGGGTTTGGAACGACGTGAGGGTGAGGGTGACAGAATTTACATTTTTGGCTGAACTATCCCTTTAAGTTGTTCCAAACCAGTACAACTAACTTTCTTCCATTAAATACAAAATAAGATGTTTAGCAGAATGTCCAAGCTGCTCTTTTCCGTACAATTCTGCTAAATTGTGTGAAAACTGGCTCTTGATTAGTCAATAAATGGTCTCTAAGCAGCAAGCATTGAGCAAGAATGCCCCTTATGGAGCTCAAGACCCCTACCCCAAATTCACCCTTCTCAGCTTATATCCAGCGTCGGCTGGTTTGCACAATTGCTGCTTCTTTGGTTTGTTCAAGTAACAGGAGATTAAGAACATTCCTAACCACTAAACCATATACACTAAAGTCCTGGAAACAAACACTCTTTCTTTCTGTCTGTGTGCTGAACAGCACAATCTGCGCTCAAGAAAGTTTAACTTTTTGATAAGTTTAGCTGAAAAGCTCATGGAATATTAGTCAAGAAATATGACTAAATTTTGACTTAGTAAACATATTGGCTGATTCACCTAGTTGATTATAGGACTAAATGTAAACCTTCCTGTTGGTTGAAATGACAAAGAACTGGAACATTACACAAGCTTATGAAATTTACTGGGAATTCCACATTTATGGGAAATGGCGGCATTTCCTTGTCCCAATCACAAGTGACATCCAGCCTGTTTCCAGACAGAGTCATTATTAGAAAATGCATATGCTCATTGTTCCACCTTCGGTTTCACTCCGGAGTGTTTTTAATCTAATCTCACTCTTATGTAGCTGTATGTTTAGTCGCCCACTGTAGTTAGAAATGCTCTAAATATGACCCTTAATGATTAAATATGCATCATCAATTATGGTACACCTTTTCCCATAGCTTGTTGAGACATTTTGTGCTGTTTCCCTGCAGGATGATGTCTTCAGTCCTCAAGGACAACAGGGCTACCATATCGACACTCTAAGAAAAGTAAGTGCTTTACACTATGTATTTGGAAACTTAAGTCATCCATAGAATTGCATCAGTGTTTATCGAATGTGATGACATTCAGACGTTTTTAAGCTTGTTGCTACGTGTACACACAATGTATGCATTATGTGGTGATGTTCTCGAATAACATTTAAACTCTTGATGTTTGTGGTATATTGTGTTTAATGTGCTAATGAACCGGATTGAGAGACTGACCCAGTGGGGAAGCCTGACTCTAGCAATGATTAATTAGCTGTAATTAACAAGCACTGCTTTAAAGAAGCCTCAGACGTGTTCTAATGATAGCTGAGCTTTCTAGCGCATTAAAACCAGCAGTGGATGTGCTCACCACTGACTGCAATAAACACACATGAAAGAAGGCCAAAATTACGATTTAAAAATCTTGTAATTGCCATTGTAATTTAACTGGCTACAGATGTGTCTTACAAGCTTTATGCTTTATATCATATTATAAAATTACTGACCACTTAGTAAAATTGTATTTGTGCAATTTTGTGCCGTTTTGTTATTTAGTTTGATGTGTGCTGTTTGTACTTAGTTCGTGACTTTTGGACCTTGTGAAAAAGTGACCTTGAAAACACAAATGCAATTTGTTTCATTGTTCTTTTAGTCTCTCGGGAAATAAGCCATTTAAGTGAGGTGGATTCATTAGAAGTAAAGCTCTAATTAGAACTAAAGATCTAAAAACCATGAAGCTTCATCAGTCAACAAGGATTTCTTGTTGTTATTCATGGTTCATTGAATTGTTTACTGGGAACTTCCTGCCCCCTGGTGTCTGGAAAATGCGTCACGTTGCAGCAGGAGACGTGTAGTGACATTTAGACGAAGGCTGAAAAAGGACCATCCTTTGGCTTTTAAAAAAAAAAACCCAGTGATGTGCTTTAACTCAATTTCAGTGATTAAAAAAAAGAAGAAAACGCTGGATTGTTTTAGCTTTGAGGAGACAGATTTGAGTTATAAAACGTCCAATGTGTGGTGATTTGATTGAGCAGAAATACTAAGTGCATGTCTTGATAGTTCTAGTGTGCATTTATCCGTCAGGTGCCTTTGATGAACGGCCAAATGTGTCCTCCTGTGAGAGCTCCCATGAGCTGCGCTCAGCCTCCAATGGCACGCCACCCCTCACGAGAGCAGCTCATCAACTATCTGATGCTCAAAGTGTCCCAGCAGCCCCCGGGGCCTCCACGGGTCCCACACGAGACGCTGCAGCAGGAGGTGGGCACAATTCCTGCAGAAATCTCAGTATGTCCTATGTGTTGTACATGTAGACACATTTCATGACCATCATGTTAACATGAAATCGAAATGAACCCTGTTTACTTTAATACGCATTCCTAGTTTTATTCAAAATAAATTACTATATAAATAGTTTTTGAGCTCTATCATTACAAAGCCTCTGAAATTACATTATTCCTCTGATGTCACCTAGATTTGGATAATGTTGCTTGATAGATATTTAAGCATCACTGTAGCCACTTCATGTTGACTGATGTGTAACTCAAGCATTGTGGGTAGTGTGACACGTGTGTCTGTCTTCAGCTCCATGTGAAGATTGAGAAGAATCCTGAGCTGGGTTTCAGTATATCAGGAGGAGTGGGTGGTCGTGGGAATCCCTTCCGCCCAGACGACAATGTCAGTATTTCTCTTTCTCTCTTTTTTCCCCTCTTTTCTTTCTTTTTTTTTTGTGTTTTAAATATAGGGTTGCAAAGGGGTGGAAAATTTCCGGAAACTTTCCAAAAATCCCTGGAATATTCCGAAAAATCCTAGAAAGTTTCAAACATTTCTGGAATATTTACCTTTTTTAACCATAAAAACACCATGATCTTAAACAGAACAATGAACCTCAGTAGTATCTAGAGGCTATAGCATTATAAAAACATAAATATAAATTAGACAGATATACAAAACATAATTTTCACTTGGCCAAAAGAACAACCATTTAGGGTCTGCACAATGTTTATGCCACATACTAA
The DNA here is from genome assembly GCA_018155175.1 of Sinocyclocheilus anophthalmus. NCBI lineage: Eukaryota > Metazoa > Chordata > Actinopteri > Cypriniformes > Cyprinidae > Sinocyclocheilus > Sinocyclocheilus anophthalmus. The sequence goes on from JADLZN010004580.1 coordinate 72,217, forward strand.
ATTCAGTATAATATAATTTGAATATTATGCTTTTATTATTCAAAAAAGTGACAGTACAGACACTTATAATGTTACAAAAGATTCTATTTCAAATAAATGCTATTTTTTCCACTCATCAAAGAATTCTGGAAATCCAGGCAGTCAAGTCTTTCAGATAAAATTGTAATTTATTTTAAGACAAAATCATAAATGATGACAATTACAGACATAATCATGATGAAAATTTTTAATTAAAGAAAAAGATTTATCCAAGAAAATCCAAACCGAGTATATTCTGCTCAAATTTCTAAGAGAGTAATCTAATCAAAGTATAATAATCTTCAGAAGTCAAAGACAAAAGCCTTTGCAGTTTGTGATGCGAGTAGAAGAAAAGAAGCTGCTGCCTAAAAAGCCAAATAGAATACATTTGATATGTCAAACTAAGGAAAACATACTACGTCTACAAAATATGATCATATATAAAAGTCGTAATAAAGAATAAATGAATAATATTGAGTAACATGAGACAGTAATATGAATATGATAGAGTATCAATAAAGAAATAATAAGGAATAACTCGTAATGAAAAATACATTAGAACTGAATATGAAAATATAACCATATTGGAATTTTGCATACACCAATCATGATTTCCACAAAATTATGAAGTAGCACACCTGTTTTCAACATTGATGATAATCAGAAATGTTTCTCGAGCAGCAAATCAGCATATCAGAATGATTTCTGAAGATCATGTGACACTGAAGACTGGAGGAATGATGCTGAAAATACAGTTTTGATCACAGGAATAAATTATATTTAACATATATTCACATTGAAAATAGTTCTTTTAAAATGTAATAATATTTCACAATACTGCTGATTTTACTGTATTTTTTAAATAAATAAATGCAACCTTTGTGAGCAGAATTGATTTATTTCAAAAGTTTTAATATCTTTCTGGCCCCAAATGTTTAATGAGAGTGTATATTATTTTTTGTGGTTTATGCCAAAACTGGTGCTCACACTTGTATATGCTAGACATTTATTCAGTCTGCCTAGCCTAATGAATAATTCTTAAATCATAAATGATCAACAGGGCATCTTCGTGACGAGGGTTCAGTCGGAGGGGTCTGCTTCAAAACTCCTTCAGCCTGGGGACAAGATCATCCAGGTCATTTCTACTCCTCAATCTCTTCCACTCCTCTCTTACTATACACACTTTTGTCTTTTCCATACTTTAGTAATTCACTAACAATCAATCAACTTCCTCTTTGCAGGCAAACGGATACAGCTTCGTTAACATCGATCACGGATACGCAGTATCCCTCCTGAAGATGTTCCCCAACACCGTCGACCTGATCATCTTTCGAGAGATGGCCGCATAACAGATGAAGCTGAATGAGCACCGTCTTATTTTTGTACCGAGAGGAGCCAGTGCTTTATATAGTTAATCTGAACTGATGCTAACGGGACGACCGTCAGTGAAGAGGGGCGAAACCACTGATTCAAGTGGAAGACAGAAGCATGCGCCTTCACTGTGGGGATGGTCTGTTGGCGCAGACCAACTGATATGAAAACCTGTGCTTTTTGTAAAGTTTTTGTTTTCCTTTTTTAAGACGTCACCTGGGTATAGAGCTCTAGTGGGACATTAGCTGTAGCTGACCGTTTGAGGGCAGGGCTCTCAGTCACAACTCACTCATTTTTATCATTTTAAAGAGATCTTTAAAACCACTTTTATGACCTGTGTGAGATTCAGAGCTAGAAGACAATGCTACGTGCTAACTGTGATAATGAATGTAGAACTGGGCTGAGCTAAACCGAACTGGATGTGAAATCTGTTGGCCTGGTGGCCACCGTTCTCGCCTAGTTGTGAAGAAAAATCCCTCTAATTTGGATGAAAAACTTGTTCGCTCGATGCTAGCAACTCTTCTATTCTTCGCAACTTGATCAGAAATCATCTTTCTCTACTTTCTGCAATGTTCCTCCAGTGAAATAAGAGTCTCTTCCTACACACTTCTATGGAGTGAGATAAACGCCACCAGTTAGGATGCGCCGAAATGCTCCCTGTATGTAATATTTGGACAGGAACACGATGAAGAACTTCAATGAGGATTTCGATAGAGAACAGCCTTGCGAAAAAAGACATACACGGAAACAGAAAGTGGTTCTTAACCAAAGCATATTGGGACAATGGCGGCATGCAACTGCTGGCATGTCAACTTCTTTCCTCCTTCTACAACACAGCCACGATTCCAATGCCGCCGAACTAATCCGAAGCACTCGCGTATGAACTTTTTTTTTTTCTTATTTCGCTTTGGAGTTCATCGAAACAGTTTTCTATTCTGTGAAGAAGATTGTAAACGTAATATTTTATTCTCTTACGAAAACATTCTAACATTTGACTAGTGGTGCGGTCATGGACGTTCGTTTGCTATTGAGGGCTGACAAACGACATGTCAAGTGCCATAGACCCTGAACTGTCAGACATGGGTTCGACCCAGAGCAATACTCATTTAGATCCACGCCGCATATTCAGTGGCCTTATTGGGCTGACGAATGTCACCGTGGGCGAAAGAGCAATAGAAAGTCCTTTATTCCATTCGCAGGATGCAGTCAGTTGCGTTTTTAATAACGAAATAACGAAACCCATTTAGTATTTCTCGATTGATAAAGCATTTTATATTGTAAATCTTTTAAAGAGAAAAACGGGAGATTACATTTCAGATTTTTTTGTAAAAAAAAAGTTTGTAAAATGAAAAAATCTGTGCGCGAATGAATGTCTCGTCACGTCACATTAGCGACTGCACTGCTGTTTCCAGACATCCCTACGAAGATTATCATAACATTGTACGTGGATACATCGACTTCTTCAATAGCAGAGATATTCGAAAAGCGACGAAGCCTTGTAAAACGTTAATCGTAATTTTTTTTATGATGTAGTCACATCGAAAGGCCATGAAAGATTTTTGCTATGTCTGCGTATGAGGAGAACGAGCTCCTGTCGACTGTAGTACTGTGTGTATTATCTGCATGAAGTTCATCCTTTTGATCATCCTTCACTGTATTCTTCGGTAGACTGGAGCGCTAAATGAATCGAAGTAATCAAATTAACATACTGATAATGTAACAAATCCACAATTAAATGCGTTTTTACGAGAGCTCAAAAGAGTTCAGTTCATTCTGAATTGATTCTCAGTTGAACTCAGATGGGTCGTTTTTCACACTATTTTAATTAGCATTGACACGCCGCCCTCAAAGTATGTTAAACTATGTATTGAGTCATTATTGTTTATGAATTGGAAAAAATATATATATTTTAAGTACAACTTTAGTGGATAAAACAACGCCCTCCTGCTTTGCTGTGAATGATTCATTCAGCACAATGTTTTTGTGGACTCTTGTTACTTCCATTTCGTCACCAATCAGACTAGCGTAGATCCCTTGACTGTCACTTTTTATTATGTCTTTAAAGACATTGTAAAAACATAACAAACAGTGACTAAAAACAACTGGTGTTTCTTTTTTTTCTTTTTTTATTGTCCCACCTTTTATTTATTTAGCACACTTTACTTTGACTTTAGAGATTACTAATCAAAATGTAAATACTTTTTAAAAAGGTTTATGATTTGTTCATGGCATTAGTGATTACGTTTTTAAAACCAGCAATAATTTGCATCACAGAAGCAGCCCTTTTAATGTATAGCTACGGCAAAGGTTTCTCCGCAAGCAGCTACTATTAAGATGATTGGTATGCATTTATTCAACATTCCAGATTTTGTAAATAAATTTACTTTCCATGGTGTCCCGTGGAAAGAATAAATCAACTAATGCCCTTTCAGTGTGTATGTTTGTTCTTTTTTGATAGCGTTTTTGTCCATACAGTGAAAGTCAGTGGGGTCCAGTGATGTTTTGGACCCCATTGACAATCATTGAATGGACAAAAACCGGTAAACTATTCTTTGAAATATATGTTTTGTGTGTTCTACAGAATTAAGAAAGTCATAAAGGTTTGGAACGATGGTGGATAAATAACACAATTGTCATTTGGGTCAACTATCTCATTTTTGTCTTTTTTCCCCCCCTCAGTTCTGCAATTATAAATCTATAAAGATCTTATTGAAACAGTGATATGAATGTATTATCAGGTTTGAGGTGGGGGTTTACCTTTTGTTACAAACCCATAGAAAATTTCACTCCATAATCTCCGTCATTAATCGAAGCTGCAAAGGGTCTGCAAAGTAAAATTAGATGACTAGAGTAATTGAATCATTGCCTTTATCAGGTGTAGCTCAGTTCTCCGTTTACTGATAATGCAACTACACCGCTGAAGTTAGAGGAAATGCCTTCAGTGTTCACACAGGTAAGGTTATAACCAAGCCTTCAGCACCTTCATCTGCTTCATTCCTTCACTGAAATCACTTCGAGCCCAGAAAGCAGCGGTGCTGTGCTTTCACGGTCTCCTATCAGGTTCCTGCTCTATATATAACCAGGGGGCAAAATGCAAGAGTGCTTTCAAAACAGACTCATGGTTGTGAAATGAAAAGTCATCCAACAACAGACTCATTTCATTGTTTTCCTGTTGACAACATATGAGTGATTTCAAACCACATGGATTCTCAGCTTAATCATGCAATTATATAATATATAGGCTACATTTATTTGTGTTTTATGTCCATTTATTTACATCTACTTGCATCTTAATCCATCAATAAGAGGAGCAACAAGACCCGATTCAAAAGCTTACCCAGTCACAATTGCTGTATAGAAAATGTGCCTATAAAAACCAAAAAATGCTGTCTAGCTAGGCAACTCGCTACATCTTGAGGCAGCTGTGCCAGTGTCATTGTCTCGCATCTGCATGGCCTTGATCAAGATGTGTTGGGATTGAATCAAGGCTCCTTCAAAGAGAGCTGGGTACACTGCTGGTGTACAAATAACCTTCAGCAGACCAGTGTACTGTACACAAAGTGTCCACTTAAAAATGGTTTTCTTACTCAACCCTACATTTAGGATCTCAGTAAGACTGGAGCTTTTGATGCGGCACAACATTTTGTGCCTGATCTTACCAAAACATCACATTCTGCAACCAGTGCCATAGTTATTGCTGTAAAATCCCAGTGATACTATGACAGTGGAGGCTGATATCAGCTAACTAGTAGGCTAACTGGTGTACAGGATGAAAGTGAATGAGTGTGTCTTATCAGTACTTTCACAATACTTTTGGAAATCACTGGAACATTGTGAAATCTGACTTGTCGCAAGTAGTTGACTAGACCTTTCTGCCTCCTTTTATCACAAATCATCTTCACCCTTAGGTCAAACTCGCATTTACAACTCCTTGGAGTTGCAGAGAACAATAAAATCCAGCATCTGAGAAGCGAGCCGATGCAAACCAGCCCTCGTCCGCTGCACTAGAGCTGTTGCTTCAGAGCCGAAGGCTGTTTTCGGGCAGTCGGTAAACGCGTGAGGTTAAGCCCCGCCCCGCGGGCGTGTCGCTCTCCGTGACGTCACGCCCACTGTTAAAGAAAAGCGGCAGCCCGCCGCGCGCGCGCAGACCAGCGGACCGTCGCGAGGCTGGAGCGCAGAGTCTGTATTCTGGGAGCTTCTCTTTTTGCTCGGGTAAGGCAAGGAAAACACTTTTGCTTCGCGTTACAGCGCTTTAAACACCATGCTGAGGTTATAAGAAAATATGACTCGTTTTGGTGAAGTTAACCAAAAATGGCTGTTAGCTGATGCTAGCTAGTGAAATTAGCCTGTTGTTCCTTTCAACCTAAACGCTGAAATATGACACGAAAACAGCGGGTTTGTGTTCAAACAAGCGTGCTTTATTCCTAACGAGCTGTTCGCTTCGCGTTTAAACCGGTTTTGTCTTTTAGGGTTGCTGAGGTGGACAAACAAGCCCGTTTGTTGCAGTTAGCCGCACAGATAAAGTTACGAGTTAACGCATAAACGTCTTTAAAAACACTCCCCCGGCTCCTGCTCCTGCGTGTCTTGACGGATTTGTCCTGAGCTGGTGTGTACTCGTCTGTTTAGTCTCGAGGTTTGTACTTTGGCTCAAGCAGGAAGAGTGTTTGAAACAAAGGAGGACACCAGCCGTATTGACCCTGACCCAGATATAACGCAGATAACCCGCTACATTAGCGTCCATCCGCACTCATTCACCCTCAGACTCCACACAACACCGACTCTGAGGGGGTGAGCGCTTGTGTGGAGGCTTATATGCTCCTTGGAAACCTCTGTCTGTCTGTTAGCCGTGATGCTAGTGTTAGCATGACTCAGTGGATTTCACTATGAGGCCTCAAGCACTGATACAGCTCTGTAGAATACACACATGCTGTGTGAGTATCACACCTATAGCATGCTTATATGATAAAGTGCACTCTGTGTGAGCTGTGTATCTGAAGTCTTGATCCATTTATGGTGTCTTTTTTAGCTTAATGGTTTGCTTTAGTTCAAATATTTGACTTGGTTCTCACTCATGTCTTTGTTTGGCACTACCTGCCGTGTGTTTTCTGTCATCCAGACAGGGCTGAATGGACACGGATGGCCGACGTGCATGGAAGGGGGAGAAACAGCCCTGTTGGGGCTTTATCAAAGTATATGAGGCCATGTGTAGGGAGGAGGGCTCCTACTAGAGGTGTGTGGTGTAATGGAGGCAGGTCAGGACGAGCGGGGGTATTTATAGCTGTTGGCATGGTGGAGGCTGTTCTGAACGGCATGTTACAGTGCACCCTTGTGACAGATGAAAACTAATCCAGCCGTCCATGTGAGCGAGAGCGAGGGGCAGCAGACGCGCACGTGACGCGGCCCATGTGGTGGCTTTTCAGGGGAAAACCTCTGACACTGAGGGGTGGGGGTGAAATGGTGCAATCTCGTGTTTGCTTCAGAGATGTGAGGCCCCTGAAAGCGTGCCCCTCGCCGATGTGTCACTCCTGAGAGATTTCAGGTTTATTGCTGGAAAGCGTTGGATGTGGAAGGCGTTTCTGCTGCCATCTGTCTCCGGCTGAACACCACGTTCAAGCTGTTCCACCTACAGATATATTTACGTGTCACACTGCTAGTCAGCATTTACCCATCTCAAAACACAGTATAGTCACACTTCTCTGCCTAGCAGGGTTATCATAGTATTGGACTTTCAGTAGCTGCTGCCAGTGAAATTGGTATCGAGTTCTAATTGATACAGCAGAAGAAAATGTTATCGAACACAGCAGTTAGCTGTTAATATGAATGGGTAGTTACTGATAATGTGACTTATGGACCAGGGGTTGGTGATAGGACCAATATTATTTCATAAGTACTTTTATTTCATGGTAATGTGCATTATAATATCATGGTTTTATTTTGTCTATAAAAATAAGAACATACAAGCCCATTACAAACAAAGATGCAATTTAAAATGGTTTAAATGCTGCATACTGCTGTTGCAAAACATAGCATTGCATTATGCAGTATTAGTGTACGCTCAGGGACTTTAGTTAAGATTTTACCAGAAAAGATTTGGTATTTTTATCTTGTTAATTTTACAAATCTTGTCTAATTTTAGTTGCTGTGTTTTTCTGTTTGCTTGGTTTTTATTTCATTAATTTATTATTTCATCTCCATTTTTGCCATAAAGCCTTAGATCGTGACTTGGCAATACTAATAACTAACTACTGCTGTGCAGTATTAGTTGAGATCATTATGAGCGTGCTAATTCTGTGTGTGCTGTCTAGGTATCCCTTAAATGTATAAGACAATTATTTCTTTATCACTAACATATCAATAGCTTTACATCCATGCAGCACAAAATGAATTACGTATTGCAACATAAATGATATGGCAAAATATGTTGTCATGTAGCCCAGTCTAATTAATATCAAGGTTTTAGGTCACTCCATAGGGGAGGTGTTTACTTTAATTTTTATTTTAAATTTCTCTGTTTTTGCAGTGTGTTCATGGTAGATCTTAGTACTGAGATTACAGTTGTCCTGACGTCAATACGGTCTCGTCTGATGTAACCTGCCCTAAAATGTGTTAATGAAGGACTTTACTGGTTAACAGCGAAACAAACCACAGGTTCCAGGAAGTCTTACAAGTTGTCATACAAGCATCCAGCTCAGTCAGGTTGTAAAACAATTGCATGATCCGTGGCATGAGTTTGAAGGAATGGGCTTGAATCGAGTGATTCTGTGCCAGGATGAGGCTCGTGCCAAACCGATGCCAAGAAAAACGTTCAGACGTCTGACCCTTAATCTGATTCTGCGGCAACGTTACGCCTTTATCAACGCAAATCCTCTTAATGAAGCCAGTCTTTGATTCCTGCTTCACACACACTGTTATGCTCATGACTCTTGTGTTTTGTTCTCGGCAGGAATCGCTCAATTTCAGAGAGATGGCCCAGGAGACCAATCAAAGCCCCGTGCCCATGCTCTGTGCCACCGGCTGCGGTTTCTACGGCAACCCTCGGACCAGTGGCATGTGCTCGGTCTGTTACAAAGAGCATTTAACACGACAGAACAACGGGGGAGTCAGTCCTATTAGCACAATGGGTACGTGTTTCTGCTCTTTGAACATCTTCACGGACCATCGGACGCATTCGTGAGATTGATTGTTCCTCAAGCGTCTCATTAACTGAAGGGGGTTTGGTCTGTTCCAGCAGAGCTTCCAAGCCCCCCCCCCCCCCCAGTGTCACCAGTAGTCCTACCTCTGAGTCCTCAGACTCCGATCATCGAAGCTACTAACAGTCATGCGCTGCAGCTAGGTGGTCACCCAATCCACCAGGCCACTGTGCCCTTCACGTTACACAAAGATGACGGAGATGAGCATCCGGTGAGACGAGGTGGTCTCGCTTAAGGAGAGTTCCTGAACCAGGTTGGTATTTGTGTTTCAGACTTGAGGAAGTGTCTCGAAGACTGTTCAGATCTACTGTTAATGTAGATATATTATAGATATATATATATCTATATATAGCCGAAATATAACTCCAGTACTGAGATCGATACCGGCGCTATATCAGCATGGCTGTGATTAGGCCAGATGCCGAGAGCCGGTATCGCTCGAGTACGAGAATGATATTGCGTTTATACAACAGTTCGACGGAACATGTGTGTAATTAAACAAGAAACAACGGAGTGCCTAATAAAATCCTCTTTTGTGCAGAACTTCTTCCTTCCGCCACGGATTCAAAGCTCAAGTTTACAGTTAAACATGCGTCACTTTTAGAATTCGTATAAAGGGCATGTGCTGCTTCAGTTAGGTTATTAGTGAGAAATAATGAGTTTATAAGAGAGAAACAATGCGGCAAGTCATGCATCCAAATGAGAGAGAGACCGCGAAGCTAGACATTTCTTCTTATACTAACTAACATACTCTACGATTAGCTCGGTGAATAAAAAAAATTAATAAATAGACCCGGCTAGAACAAGCGGAGTGATACAAAATTGTGAACGGGCGTTCCTGTAGCTATACCAGTCCAATATCTCACGGTTCTCAACCAATCAGATTTGAGAACCAGAACGAACCGTTATATATATATAGTATATAGTGGGTGTGTAGGATTGGATAAACCCAATATTTCCTTGTCTTTTTAAGAAGAGGGGACAATAAAATCATCCTCACTGCTTGAAGACTCCGTTGGTTTGCAAATTTTATTTATTTTTAATTTTTTGCAACTGATTCATTAATTCGCATCAGACTCTGTGTGCAAGGTTTCTGTGCATGACACATTTTTAGGATGACGAATACGACAAAATTAGAGATGTGCCGATCGATGGGCCAGGGATCGGTGATCGGTCGGTCAGTCTCTCTACTTTCTGATTTCGAGCCGATCCGTTTTGTTACGCAGGCAATAGCGTCAGCCGCGCATTCTCACACTCATCTCTCCGACGACCCCTTCGGTCTCGCACGTTTCATTCGCTCTGGTTAAATAGTGCTTGTATTGCGCATTATTTTAGTAATTCCCGCAGGTTTCACACTTATACCAAACGCGCGCGCACCACCACTGATCTATATTAGTGGAGCGCACAATCCACGCTCGGTCTCAAACAGCTTGTGAACCACAAATACCAAAACGAGTGGCTAACTGCGCTACAACGTTCAAATACATTGTCTAAATGCCCGTTTTGGCGAGTATCCAGTTAAACGCAGTCAGGTTTGGAACGTTAAATAGTTGAGAAAGAGAACGCATGCTGTGTAACAGTATATTGGGACCGTGGATAAACTGTTAAAGGGACCGCAGTCCAATATTCCTGCTGCTGTCTGTCATGTTAATTAAAGAACAAGAGACAAAGAAAACCATTTTCTGCTCTTGACTGAATACGTTTTATAACTTTATTGGTAAGCATTAATCTGTATTTAATTTTTACAATGAAGACTACAGAAATTAAAGTAATCAAATGTAAAATAACACTGGATGGGTTTTACATTTGATTACTTTAATTTCTGTAGTATTGCATAACTGAATAAAAACTTACTTAACCTGAAAACATTAGTTTCATTCTTGGTTTCTTTATTCTATTGCATTTATTTGTGCCGTTTGAAATGTTTTTATTTGGTTTTTCCGTTTTCCGTTTTTTTTTTTTTTTTACTGAAAATGAAACTGCGTTGAAGGAAGTCAGATTGCTTCGTATTGCTGTCAATATAGTGTACAGAAAAATCGGAATCGGACAAGAAAATTGCAATCGGTGCATCTCTAGAAAATGTCGGTGTGCAAGGACCTTTAGAATTTTTATCGTATTTTTATCATGGTTTTTGCCATAAAGCCTTAGATGCTGACTTGGCAATACAAATAAATAACTACTGCTGCGCAGTATTAGTTGAGGTCATTAGGAGCGTGCTAATTCTGTGTGCGCTGTCTAGTTACCCCTTAAATGTGAGTATTCAAACATGAAATTTTATATTTGTGTTTTACACTTGATAGTCATAGAAGTAAAAGTGGAATGGTATCAAAAAAGTTCAAAAAGACTGCAGGGCATTGTGAGGCGTGCATTTTTCGACTGACAGGAAAAGTGTTTTTGGTTGTAACCTTTTTTTTTATTTTATATATATATTGTCCATTGTCCACATCAGTACACTTTGGCAAATACAATAAGTAACAATTATGATGTATACAAAAGTATGTGTACTATGCATAGTGCTGTACATGCTGCAGAAATGGTAGTATGCAATTTACGCTAATTTAGAAATTGATTGAGATACAAGTATATATATATATCTCTATATAAGAGATATATACTATATATATATATATCTCCACCCCCCCCACACACACACACACACAGGTGACTGAGTTGACCATTATTTGTCCTTAGCTTGTATGGGGGGAAATATTATACTTTATTAAAAATTATAATAATGTAATGTATATAAAATTGCATGCAAGTCACTGAAGCAGTGCATGATCATTGTGGTTATATAATTATCTATATGGTAGGGTGATCATGTGTCCTCTTTTTCTGGGACATGTCCTGGGCAGGATTTGTAAATTGTCTAAAGGTCGGGTTTTACCTTTTGGTTTAGTTTTTTATTGGTTTAATACTTGCTGAAGGTACTGAGTGAAAAGTAGTTTGACCAATAGTGTGCAGGCATTGTACATGATGTGTGAGATCTACAGAAAACAAAGCAATGCAAATGCCTGTACATGGAATGTGTGAAGACAGCCAATAGGAAAACAAAGCTAAAACCCAGACATTAGGCAGTGTAGAAATCCTGGAAAAAGTGCGTATATGGTCAGCATAATGTATGAAATTAAATGTTTGCAGATTGTGTAAAATGCTACATTAAGTCTACATGTCATGAGGTTCTGCAGTTAAAAGTGATCTCTCCTCAAGATGAAACCGTTCCAGTGATCTAGGCGTGTAGTTTTCGGCTGTTTGTTAGATGCTCATTCGTGTGTGTTTTTTCCAGTTGTCACTCAGCCGACGGCGTCTTCTGCTCCTCCGAGCACAGCTGAAGAGACCAAAACACCCGAGGCCCTCAAACCCAAGAAGAACAGATGCTTCATGTGCCGCAAGAAGGTGGGCCTGACAGGTAAGCACAGTTCTCACACACATTACATCACCGCTCCGGTGTGATCGCTCTGTGCACTGGTTCTGATGCTGATGTCTGGTTCGTCAGGGTTCGACTGCCGCTGTGGGAATCTCTTCTGTGGACTCCATCGCTACTCGGACAAGCACAACTGCCCCTACGACTACAAGGCAGAGGCTGCAGCCAAGATCCGCAAAGAGAACCCGGTGGTGGTGGCCGATAAGATTCAGAGAATATAACGCGCTCGCCGTCTGCACCTCGACTTCGCGAGAGGTCAGCTACAAGGACTCGCACGTTGACCTGTGATTCTAAAGACTAGTTTTTTTAAATTACAATATGGGAAAGAATCTTGTTTCTATGCCAATGCATGAGTGATCACTGTTTCCATCTTTCTTTTGCTTTCTGTTGTTGGTATGAGCTTCAAGTTAAAACAAATGGGGGGGGGGAGAATATCTATGAAAGGTGTGAAGCCAGAGACATTGCCTACCGTGTCTGTTTCTGAGTGGAAAATGTGCTGTAACCTGGAATCTGATTGTGTTAAAGGCTGACCGTCCGTGGTGATTGTCATTAGTTTACTCCGTGATCGTGTCTCCTGGTCGGACTCTGAAGACTGTTACGGCTCTGACCCGAGCGCCGTCAGAGCAGCAGTGCATGGCTGGCTCATGTAGCAAATGGACGCTCCGTGTTTCCTCCGGGTCAAACGTTCAGCCCTCCCATTATAGAGTCAGCCTTTACGACATTCATCAGCCACCTTTTCTGCTTGAGCATCAGCCTGCGTCAGTTATCCAGCTATTGGAGTGATGCTGGGGTTTCCTTTTCATTCAACTGTTAAAAATGATTTTTAAACCATTGACGGACTTTGTGGAAAAAAAAAATATATAATCCAATTCGGGTGGTTTAATGCAGCCAGGCCAGAATGCTTCATGATCAATTTTGAGCACCTGCATCCATGATACAGTGTCAAGTTCAGATGAGGTTGGACATGGCAGCAACGCAAAACTTTTTATTCATTCTCCCACTTAAGTGAATCAATTTGGGGGGTTTTTTTCATTGAGTTGTAATGCGACACCTATTCGATTTATGGGCTTGTTGGACTTTTAAATGGGTGTTTTGCATGGTTAGTGAAGTGAGTATTTTACAGTTGACTGCATACTAGAAGTCCCCTTTTTTTGTTTAGGTTTTTTTAAATTAATTTTTTTGCTCTTGAATTCACTTTCCTGGTGTGTGTGATCTTTTCATTGGGTATTGAGTGTTAAATGCAGGTAAGAAATAATGGTATTGTTTAGTGTCATTTAATCAGCCGTGTGCTCGAGTGTTGTGCGTGTCGGTGTATGTGAGTTAGTCAACATCTTTTTCATCTGAGGCTCAGTCCGTTTCAGTTTTCTTTTTTGGGGGGGTCTGGCTGCACAGCTCTGTTTTATTTTCGAGCTATGTGAGTTTACACAGTAAAACTAACCATCTGTTCAGATTTGATTTTAGTTATGCAAGTTTGTACAAACCATCTTTATTTATTATATGTATTGCGCATATAATCTTGTTACCCGACATTACTGCGAAATTGTATCATGTAAATAAAATTATGTACAGAGATATCATTAAAAGGTGTGGGGTTTTTTTTTTTGGTCGCTTTGTTATAGAGCTGTCCATTTTATTACGAGATTTTTGGTTTCTGAGCCGTGCGCGTGGAGCTGAGAATTTGTTAATGCTTGTATCTCAGCAGGTTTAATGGAATGTTTTAAAAAAAAAAAAGGCCCGTGAATTCCCAGCGTAACTTGGTTTTCCAGATAAATTTGGTGGTGAAACCATGTGCTTTTGTTTTTTTTCTTTTTCCTCCCTGCTCTGCATGTTAACAAAAGTAAAGTCATTTCTTTCCTTCAAAAATGTTGAAAAGGTAACCCATGACTTTCTCTTCCAGACTGGATTACTGTAATTCTCTTTATGTTGGGATTAGCTATTCAGCGTAGTCCTGATTACAGTAAATTCAAAATGCGCAGCTAGACTCCTGACTGCTGGTTTAGAACTCTGTAAATGGTTTGGCATCATCCAACCAGAGACTTGGTTATTTCTAGGTCAAAGTACAAATGTAGGGGTGACCGTGCTTTCTCTAGCTGTCCCCAGACTCTGGAGTGACTTACCGTTGCTGTTAGACTCTCTCCCTCTGTATTTAAGTCTAGCCTAAGAACCGATTTGTTTGAGAAGGCATACAATCTACGTTGAAGCTTTTCTGTCTTGTATTTTATTGCTATTTGACTATCATTTTAATTTCTTAAGTAATGTTTATTTAAATTTTTTTGTAAAGCACATTGGACTACTCTGGTTGTAATTAATGGTGCTATATAAATAAAATGGCCATTTCTAATAAGTAGAGGAAAACCAATGGTCAGTTCTTATAGGGGCTGTCCCATTCTATATGCACACCTAATATAAAACCATTTTACTGCAGCATTTGTGAGACATCGGGCATTATTACACTTTTTAGAGGGCTATAAAGACCCCATTTCTAATAAGTAGGCGAAAACAATGGTCAGTTCTTATACGGGAAGTCCCATACTATATGTACACCGCATATAAAAACAATTTGCTGCAGCATTTTAGATGTGTGTGTGTGTGTGTGTGTGTATATAACATCACACTGGAGAAATTGTGCAATGTCTGAGAATGTTATTGATTTTGAATGGATGCAACTCCAAATTGCTACAGTAAAATGTCTTTATATAAAGGATGCACACAGTATGGGAGGTCCCTTGTAAGAACTGGTAAATTTTTTACTCCGAATGCTTTAAAATGCTGTACGATTGTTTTTTTTTTTTGTAAAATAATTGCATACTCAATGATACAGTAAAAATGTTTCTTTTGATTTATGCATTGAAGATGTGAGATGACCAGAATCAACCCTTTTTTTTTAAGGGATAAACATGATAATCAGAACCATAACACATGTTTTTAGCGGGTCAGAGCTGGAAAAGAGGGCGAGGAACAGCAGCTCATTTGCATTTAAAGAGACAGGCCCGAAAAACAGCATGTTTCTGCTTCCACTCAAAATAGGCATTTTCAAAATTATATAAATGATCTGTGGAGTATTGAGCTGAAACTCCACAGATACATTCTGGGGACACCTGAGACTTATTTTACATATTGTAAAAATGGGCATAATATGTCACCTTTAAAGCTGCCATAATATAATAACAGCAGTTAATGGTTGCAGTGTAGGCAGATTTTTTATTAACTTGTTAGTTTTTGCCAGATTAAACTGACTATATGAGTTTAATATATTCTATTCAATAACATTGTTAACTGTTTTTATTTATAACATCTGCTGCTTTGCTTCTGTGAAAATGATATAGAGATAGCAGCCGTAAACTTAGTTTTTGTATTTACATCAGTTATATTGTATAAAATACACTAATAATTTTTGTGTCCGAATTCATGGCCAGTTGAGCAGCATAGTAAAAAACTGTGTTAAATATAAAGAAATGCAATCACTTGCGGTTCTTTTTCAGACCGGAGACTCATAATCGGGTAATAACTTATCGTGAAAAGTCCAATTTTTCTTTCAATAATGTGTTTTAAAGTTTTGCAAGAATTTCGTGATACTAAACTTTTTATTAGTTGTCACAGCAAGTGATTTTAAAAGTAGGATGGCACACTTTTTATAAGATGACTGAAAATTTACTTGAATTCGTATTTATTCTTACATTGGCAAACCCAGTTGTTTTAGAATTACTATAATTATTATTATTTCTGTTGTTTCTAGAAGCAGTCATTTTGATAAGTCAATAGAAAAAAATATAACCACACACACATTGTTTGTCCACTGAATAATTACATATTATTAAATAAAAAGCGTCCCCGCACAAACCTCTACCAACGCCAGCTGGACCTCAATTTCAGACTCAGTAAAGATTTTTTTTTTCTTTGTGCTCGTCATTCTAAAGCATAGAAATTCGAATATTGGTGTGTGCTCTTTTATATGGTAATGATATTAATTAGGGGGCGTGTACAAGGCGGAGATCTGACACAAGTCAGCTACGCACAATTTCAAGATCATTTGCGATTTATAAACGTCACATCTGGAAGAGAGGCGTATGCACGTGTTTTTGTGCGCACGTTCGTTTTCTCTGAATCGCACTTACGCACTTTTGAGAAATGATGTTAGAACAAATTTAGGATGGTTTTTATGCAACATTTTATAAATGAGGCCCGGGGTCTTTATAGGCCTCTAAAGTGTAGTAATGTCCCATATCTGCAGTAGAAAGTTTTTATATAATTTATAAAATGGGAGATTTAGCAGTGGCACGGGGTTGCCAGATTTCCCCCCATAAAACTACCTAACTTATATAAAACAAAAGATAAAATTGCTAGATGGGCAGTAAGAATTGTTTTTTATTATTACATCTTATAATAGTAGTAGGATTGTGGCAGGTTTACAAGGGATAAGGAATTTTCATTTTCCTGCCAATACACCTGAACTTTTTAATCAGTGACTTTTAATACTTTAAAATTAAATGTTAAAGGGGTCATATGATGCTAAAAGAACATTATTTTGTGTGTTTGGTGTAATGAAATGTGTTAATGCATTTTAAGGTTAAAAAACATTATTTTCCACATACTGTATTTATTATTGTTTCTCTGTGCCCCGCCTTTCTGAAACGCGATTTTACAAAGCTCATCGGTCTGAAAAAAGCGGAGGTGTGCTTTGATTGGCCAGCTATCCAGTGCGTTGTGAGTGGCCAAATACCTCAAGCATGTGACAGAAATGTTACGCCACTCACCATACTGTGATGCCTGCGACAACCACATGTGACGACCCCGGGCTGGAAGGCCAAACAAAGTAGTTTCGCTTTCACAATGAAGCACACAGCGTCTTCACGACATGGCGGCGGCAACAACAATACTACATTGAGAATAAAAGTTACGCCTTCTTTCTTTGCAGGTGAACCTTTGGGCGACGTTATGCTAATATTTCCACATTGTGATGTAGACATGTGGGGAGTGTTAGAACGAGCCGTTTTAAGTAGGCGTGGCTGACTCTTAAATTTATAAAGAATATCTCTTTGGATTTGAGACGTCAGTCTTTGCAACTTTACAGATCTTATATTAACAAGAGCTCTGTAAACTCAAGAGAAAGGAAACGTCGAAAATCGCATCTATGACCCTTTATAGATAGATAATAATAATATAATATAGGTTTTCTTCTTAAATGAATAGTTTTTTGAACGAATCAGGTGAGTCACGATGTCTCAAAGTCAAGAGTTCATGTCACCTGCATAAAGGCTCAAAAATCCAACATACTGACAGCCAAACAAACAAGTGCAGTGATATCAACAAAAAAATTATTTATATTTTAAAATAGCCATACATTCAATCTTATTTGTTTACCGGTGTTGAAAACACAAAATGGAAAAATGCTTCTTGTCTGGTCACATTCAATTATGAATTGCATGAATCATGTGAATTGAAAGCATATATTATTAAATCAAAATGGTGAAATTTGACCAAAAAAACCTGAGCAGTTTACATCACTGGATGTTACTGTGTAAAACTGTTCTCATGTTACATTTCTGACGCTATGTGTGAGCAATAATTACAATAATAGAGATGCCTCCTTTAGTGAGAATAAACACTAGACTTGGTTTTAAGGAAACAGCAGTTACATTTATTAATTTATTAAACAAAAACGTTTCTTCAGAACTCGTAAAAAAATGTGTATGCATATTTGACATGAAGGCACTTAGCATCTGAACTGGTAATCCAACTATGAGCTACTCTGAACAGCTCAACATGTAGTTGAGTTTCTTCAACGGTTGTGTCCGCGTTTGGCGCGTCGGATAAAGGCTTTCTCGCTCCATTTGTTGGGCGGCAGCATGTAGGGTCCGTTGTGCACACAGAGGATGGTCATCTGCTCCGCGTACTGCAGGTTCTGTAGGAGGTACACACACACACACACACACACACCTCGATGATGCTCTAATATCACTGAACACGTCACACACACATCAGTCAGCAAACCTACCTTAGGTGTGATGAAGAAATACTGAGACGTGTTCACACCACACGCCGTCCTCGCTACAATGTTAAACACTCGGAAGCTTGCAGGATCCATGCCCTGAACAACACAACACAACACACATCAATCAAACGACCACCCGCAACTTCCCCTCAGGAATGCACAGACTATTACACAACTAACTCGATGCTCTTGAACTAAGGTAAATGATTTATACCAATTCTGCAGTTCTGTCAGGACCACTATCGTCAAAGATGATTGACAATTAGCATACAGTTTGGATTGGCGGTATGGTTCTGTTCTGGGCAAGAACTCCCTGCGCATCCATGCAGCCTAGCATGGATGAGAGCAGGGAGAGCAGCGATAACCCCCCCCAGAGTAAACAGAACAGAACAGAACCAACATAAACGTATGCAGATATCGTTAAAGTTCAATAATGTTATGTACACATTTTAGATTTAGTCTGATTCAAAGGAGAATCAGAGGCTGAATCCTGACTGACAAGAGGAGTCGTCGGGGATGGAGGTGGGTAATTAGCTATTGAGCAACGCGAAAACTGCTGATAATACTGAGGGACCATATATATGAATGCTTAGATAGGTGTCGTATATTTCCACAGGTAGGTGGGATCAGCTGAGAGTCAGCTGATGCGAGCTTGACTAACGTGACCTGCCAGAACTAACGCTACGCTAGATTTCTGAAAACTCGAGGCATGATAAAGCATAATCTACTGACATAAAACAGTCTGCATAATGTTTATATGCGGTGAATGATTTAATCGCACAAGCCCGCCATTAAATAAACGCACTGGATTTATGAATGCTGATGTGACTTTGACTGAATGTGATGACAATCTTCAACAGCGATCCGGTGATCGGTGTCTCTGATGGAAACGCACAACAAGATAAATAATACCAATTTAAATATGAAGTAGTCATAAATAATAATAATATTGGTATGTTATTTCTTTATTTGTGGAAAAGACTTCAATAGGATTACAGAACAGCGTGAGAAGTTTTTTTTTTTTTACAGATTTAAAAACGATTTAAAGTTCGTTCTTTTTCTCCCAAACTGATTTCCAAATAAGTTATGAAATATTTCGTAAAAATAATATAATGTGGCACTGCTGTGCATGTTTTTTCTATCTTTTAATTAAAATGTGTGACATTACATTTATTACAATCATCATCAGCAGCCATTAAAACCCCCACATCAGCTGACCAGTAACGAAAACCAGAATTATTTTTGTATTTTTACTATACTAGCCTAGAATTTAATAACAGTTCAATTAGTTTTAAGTTCTGTTTTCATTTTAATTAAATTTTAGTTATGTGTTTGACATAAAAAAAGAGTCCAATTTGTATTCATTTGAGTAATTTTAGGGCTTTTTTAGTTTAGTTTTATGTAAAAATAACTGGACAGACTGTGTTAGACCAGTGTTATCTTAGTATCACTGAGAACCGTGATAGTTCTTATCATTCGATTTAATTCATTGTGTTTTTTTCATTTTCATTTCTAAGATTTAGTCATTATGTTGTGTTTTTGTTATTTTCATTAGTGTTGGGTGTCTGTATAGTTTTTGTCATTTTTAAATATCTATATAGTTTTTATTTTTATTTGAGTTTTAGTTATTTTAGTACATAAAGATAAACTAAATGATTTTTTTTCAAGAACAATTACAATTTGTTTTATGGTTGTAGTTTAGTGAACAATAACACCACTGACAATGTAAATCCTTATTGCTCTAATACAGCGAAGAATTTATAAGCTAAGCATCTATAAGAAAGACCAGCATTTTGTCTGGAACCAATCCGGTAAGCTGTGGAATAAAGTGGACTCGTGGTTGAAGTGAGTACAGTGGTCTGCTGAGTCTTCACCCCCCTGTTTGGATTCGTCCACCACTCTGAAGGGGCAGCGGTTGAGCTCCTGCAGGGCCATGAGGTACAGCATGGTGGACACGCTGCGCTCTCCGCCGCTCTGATGGTGAGGCGTCAGCTCATGCAGCGGAGTGCTGCTGTGAAACTTCACCCGGATACGGATGCCGTACCTATCATACTCCTCCTGAAACACATTTACACAACACTGTGTTTGCTGGAGTCTGGCTTATGCTGCTTCAAACAGTGTTTGCAGACGTTATTTTGCAGTACAAGATGAGAATGTGGCTTTTACACCAATAAAATGAACTGAGATTCAGCATTAACTGAACCCAGGACAACAACAAAACCTCTTCTCTCACACAGCAACCAAAAGCCACCAAATGTCCTTCGCTGTCAGCTGGATGAAACTGAACATGAGGGAACGGGGCAGCCTGACATGATGTTATGAGAGTGTATGAACGTGTCCTCACCTTGTTCTCCCAGTGCAGATCCACCTCTCCAACGCACTGCATGGATCGAAAGAAATCACCGAAGCGCTTGTTGATCTGAAACACCAGCTGCTTCAGAGGATTCAGCCAGCGCTCTTTAGCCTAACACACACGGTCACACTGGTTAGCGGTCTGTATGATGGTGTTGGTGTGACGGGGGTTGTGCTTTGTCAGACGCACCTCAGCAATGTTTTGTCTGTAGGTTCTCAGAGCGTTGGTCTTGTCGTCCAGCTCCTTCTCCATGTTCTTAATCTCCAGCTCACGTCTGTTATATTCCTCCACCACCTGACAGTAAAACCACAGCACATGACACAGGAACTGACTGTACACTGAGCTCAACCCCATAGTTGTGCTGCTAACTGCGTCACACTGCCACGACATTCAGAATGAGAAACTGGACAACTAGAGAATGTTGTGGCTAATATAATATGCCAATGAATGTGATAATAGTCTAATACGGTTTAACTTACGATTTCCACGATGCAGAAAAAACTAATGGAATCACAGAATCCAATCATAAAAAAGGATACTGTATGATGCGGAATGTCTCAGAATTTGACAAATGGATAAAATGTACAATTATATTTTGGATGAATAAATCGAATGAAGTATCAACTAGTGTCAGTGAACAGAATCAATTTCCATAACACACAATAACCACTGCAGCTTTTATCAGCTGAATCAAGTTACCGTAACTTAAAGAGATAGTTCACCCAAAAATTTTAATTCTGTCATCATTTAAATCCCCCTCATGTTGTTCCAAACCTATACAAGTTTGTCTTTTCTGTTGAGCACAAAAGAAGATTTTAAGGAGTGTAGAATGGAAAAAAATACTATGAAGTCAATGGCTACCGTCAACTGTTTGCTTACCAACATTCTTCAAAATATCTTCTTTCATGTTCAGCTAAAGAAAGAAATTCAAACGGTTTGGATAAAACTTGAGGGTGAGTAAATGATGATGACTTAAATGTTTGGGAGATCAATTCCTGTAAGTGTGGTCCTCTTAACTAGTTTAATTGCTACTATTTTCTACTAAACTAGGCTGTGAGTCAAATTTCAAACTGACATTCTGGTAATTTGCCATCTCAAAATGGTTAAATACTGAAGCAAATTGTTTATCACGCTCAACTAAAAATGAACTCTGGAGCTAATATTGGCATCTATGTTACAGTTAAAGGCACAATATCCAAAAACCACTAGAACAGTGTTATGTATTTTGCTGACTTGTGTACTTACATTATACAAAATGTTTCGAAGAATGTTTAAATACAGAAAAATAAGCAATTTTAACTAGTGACAAAGACCGCGTCCATAGTGTCATTGTGTCGCCTGCCAATGACGTCATAACCCCTCGATTTCGGTTTAGTAGAAAACATGGAAACACCAAAGACACACTAATATGTTATGCGTTTCATTAGACCGGTGACGACCGCACAGAGATACATAATAACAGAACTTTCAAATGTATCAAGTACGATAAAACAGCGCTGTTTTTTCCCCACATACGCACGACCGGAATGAGCAGAAGCGCTAGAGTGTGGCATAATAAAAGCCCCGCTGCTATACCCCACATACGCACGACCGGAAGGAGCAGAAAGATCTTGTAGACTGTGGCATAGTATAAAAGCCCCCGCTGCTTTACCCCACATCAGCCGGAAAGGCAAGCAGCGGAAGCGCGCTCGACTGTGACATAATTAAACGCCCGCTGCATTACGAGCCGTGTGTCGCGCGTTCAGCGGCCCCGTTACGCCTTCGACGGCTTCAGCCTCACCTGATTCATTATAATAACTTAATAAATCATTAGCTCATCCATGAACATGATTTCGGCCCGAGTCCCGTCGGATTGCATCGGCTGTGGGGATGAAGACCACAACTCCCATGATTCCACACTCAGTCACGGTGTCATCAAACTACGCCTTTGTTTCTTTGTTTGTTTTGAATACATGCCCTCTAGCAGCGAAAATTACTTCGGTTTTTACATGTACGTGAGAGTCCACATACAGTGCGCGTGACGGAAATTTTGTCACCAGAATAGTATGTGTGTACTGTATGCACATTATCCAATTTTTGTAACCACGTGTACTTTGTATGTGCAGGTCGCACATGTGCACTGAATTTGTTTTGCACTACTCAGTTGACTGTACGTATACACTAGCGCACGTGTAAAACACTGAAGTATACCTTAATGTGAGCTTTCAGCATGAGGTAAGGATTAACTAGTAGCATTATAAAGGCAGAGGTCAGGTTAAGCATGGATGAGCTGATGTGTTTGTCTCACAGTATCACTGAGGCCGGTGAAGCACTCGGCTCTGGTCTTCTCCTCATTCAACATGGCATCAATCTCATCCAGTGTATCGGGAAACTGGCTGAAGGCCTGAAAGGAAACGACACACACAATGTTGTAAAATAAGGAATTACAGGCTGAATGAAAGATGAGGGGTGTCTGAGGCAGACGGAGCTCACTCTGTGTAGTTCATCTGGGACGGCCGTCTCTCCGGGGCTCATTTTACAGATCGCACTGGCCCTACTCATCAGGGTCTTACACTTGGCCAACAGATTGGTCTTTATCTGGTCCAACTTGGTGTACACCCCCTGTACGAGCACACAGACACATGTTCAGGGTCTTACTGTGCACGATTCATCAGTGAATGAGAACATTTTAATTAAGGAGAGATATGAGGGCATGCTCTTGTTAAAATATACTGTTATCCTGGAATATTCAAGTTGTCGACAAATTTAATCGTCAACTTTTAAATAAAGAATATTAGAAAATAGACGACAATTTTTTTTAACACATGCCACCATTCAAAAGTTTGGGGTTGGTAAGATTTTTTAATGTTGTTAAAGTATCTTTTGTTCACCAAGACAGCACTTATTTGATAAAAAATAATCATTAAAACTAGTAAGTAATATTCTAAAATATTATTATGATTTAAAATAACTTGTCTGTTTTTAAATGTTATTTATTTCTGTCACATGATCCTTCAGAAATCACTCTAATATGCTGATTTGAATGCAAGACCATTTCTGTTTATCAAGTTAGACACGTGTGTGCTTTTAATTCTTTGTGGACTGTGATACTTTTCAGGATCTTTATAAATAGCGCGTCAAAGAAGTGCATTTATTTAAAATAGAAATCTTTTTCTAACATTACACTAGGGCTGCCACTAACGACTATTTTTATTTGTATTAATCACGCGACTAATTTAATCGATAATCAATTAATCTAAACGTGGAGGCAAGTTCGGTCCTAGAGAGCTCGACCTGCAGAGTTTACCTCCAACCCTAATCAAGCACACTTGAACAAGCTAATCAATGTCTTCAGGAATACTAAGGCTATAGGCAGGTGAGTTTTTTCAGGGTTGGAGCTGAACTCTACAAAACTGCGGCTCTCTAGGACCGAACTTGCCTACCCCTGACCTAAACGATTGGCTTTCCCACAAAAAATCAACAATTTTACTTATTAAACTATATTTTATTAAACCAAATGCAATCCAAATTTCTATGAGATCCTTTTTTTAAAGCAAAAGTAAAGCGCAACATAGAGTGCAAGAAGCAAGTGTCCATCATCAAGTCCAAATCACTGAAATCAAAGTTCAGTATTATAGAGTAAGAATGAAACATGTCCACGTCTTCTAGTCTACTAATAATACAATTATCATCAAAAAACACTTTTACCGGAGGTTTACTAGAAAGGTATTACCAGAATTATTAGGAGAAAAATTAAATGTGCAGATTTCTGAAAAAAAAAAGCAAAAAAAAAACTTTCCACCATCCATAATGGCGCTTGCTTTTGATTATTAAACTTTCATGGAACAGAAAAATAATGGAAAACAGAATTTGGTAAAGATAAAACTGTAAAACTCAGTTAATTAGACAGGCTTTTTGATTAATAAAATTATACTCATTTTTCACAGAGTATAGAAAAAACTGAATTTGGAAATAAAACAAATTTCATAGTGCCTAATTAATTTTTTGTGGTAATAAAAATAGATGTAAGTGAACAATAGCCTTTAAAATGACTTAAAATACATATATAATAGCAATGAGACAATAATAATTAGTTCAAATAAAGTATCAAAAGCAAGAAATCATATGGTTCTGTTGAACAAACTAAAGTATTATAAACAATAGAGCTAATGTACATTACGCATTACAACAAAGGCCTGCAGGGGACGCCAACGGCCTGACGATTGTTTTTACACATTGCTGTCCGATCTAATACTTGTTTAATATTAACCAAACACCATTTAATTCAAATGTCCACTTAATCTTTAATATTTGGCCATTTCTTTAGGACAGAAATGCTATAGCCACTGTAATTAAAAGAATATGTGGACATCAAAACGTGTAAACTCAGAGTGAGGGTTTGAGCTTTTATTTTGAAACCTCGAGATGATGTTTTCTCCTGTGTTTGTGTAGATTTATAAATGATTTACCTTACAAATCTGATGAAATGGCGCATGTTGCGTTCCCAGATGAACGTTATAATAAACCCAAACTCACAAAAACGTGCAGAGATGGAGTTTGAGACGCTCCACAAATGTAAATGATAACAGTTCCTGTGGAACTACTGTGAACGGAGCCGCTGCGTGACGCATGTACTTAACCTACACGCATGTAAATAATTAAAGCACATATACTGTATTAGAACTGCATCGCATATCATTATTTAATTAAATCGTAGCATTTGTGAATTCACAATTATGCTTAATTATGATTTTTAAATGGGTTTAATATATCATGCAGCCTTGGGAAACCGTCTAATAATGTGTTTTATGGATTCTCGTCCGTGAAATGCGCCACTTCCGGTATTTTGCCGGTTAGTCGACGCAGCAAAATGAAGTCGAGGATTTTTTAAAATCGAATAGTCTAATAAAATCGACAATTTTACTTTTGATCAATTTAATGTGTCCTTGCTGAATAAAAGTATTCCTTTCTGAAAAATAAATGTTACTAACCCGTAGTGTAATTGTATTAATGCACTATTACATTATAATTTATATAAGAAAAACAACAGAAATGGGTTTATAAAAAGACCCTCATTTATTTGCTGACTATCCCATTTGACTATATAATATGTCAGTAAAATGCATTGCTAATGTGACAGATTCTCTTACCTCTGCTTGCTTGAGTTCAGCTAAACTGTCCCTGCAGTCCGTCACCAGCTTGGTTTTCTCAGCAGAGACACCTGCGCTCTGGAGAGCCAAGTACACCTTCTCCATACTCATTCTGGCCTTCATCTACAAACACACATATGAAGCCATAAGACACAGAACAGCTGACGGTAGAAATCAACCTCCGGAGAGGACTAACACACCTGCATGTGACTCAGATACTCCTCCATTATGGCCACTTTCTTGTTGTTCACAGCCGCGATCTTGGTATTCGTTTCCTCTTCAATTGCCTGCAAGTTGATCTCGTTCTGCTCCATCTGCCGCAAACTGCACAGAGAGAAAAAGACATAAAAGATAGCGGATTTAAAACAAAGCTGCACACAGCTGGTTTTAGGAGGAAGGTACCTGTCCTGTTTTGTGCTGATTTTCTGCTCCAGCTGTCTCTTCTTGCCTTTCAGCTCAGACAGTTTCTTCTTCTTAGCACGCAGCTCATTATCATGGCGGTCCAGTTTAGTTAGTTGTTCACGAACGGCTGCCATCCGTTGATCACATCTCTGCACCTTCCTCTCTGCTGCCTGTGAGCCAAACGTCAAATCTGAGGTCATTACACTTATTCAGTTGATCTCCTTTCCTTTTATTATTTTGAGTTGTGACATATAGAGTTGTGACATATAGCTTAAAAAGCTTACAAAAAGCAGGCTCTCAAATGGTTTGAAGGGTGATTTCTTTCCTAATGACTGATTTAACAAACACCAACATTTAATCTACTTAATCAAATAAATTAATACATACCAATGTGCCCCAACATTTCAATCCTAAAGCAGTGTAGACAGTGTGTCTCACCCTCAGCTGCTCCTCCAGCTGATGTCTCTCGTCTGCATCTATGGTCGTAGTGAGGAACTGCGAGGGTCGCAGGGCAGAGTTACTGGACACCACGTTATTAGAGTAGTTGGACTTCTTCACGTTGTACTTCTCCTCCGCTGTGTAGATCACCCTCAACTGAAGCTCTCTGATCACCTGCCACAGAAAAACATAAGTTACAGATTGTAGGGCCCTATGAATTCAGCTTTAGCTTTTACCAAATTCTGTTTCTCCCATTTTAATGGAATTTAATTTCAATAACAAACAAAGGCATGTCTAATCAAGTGAATTCATAAAACCTAATAACTTTAACAATAACAGGGCCCTAAAAAAAGTTTAGTTTTTTCCAGAAATTCTGTAATTTAGTCAGGTGACTAAAGTGGCAGGTGCCCTTTCTGTCCAATCTAGGGGCCCCAGACCGCGATTTGAACTGAGAATTCGAACCAAAATTGCTGATTTGAATCATTCGTTTACATTCAAATGTATGCATTTGACAGATTTGACTGATCCAAAGTGAATTTTACATTGCATGCAAGCTATACTTTTTTTTTTTTTTAATTCATGTTATCTCTGGGAATCAAACCAATGACCTTGGTGCTGATAGTGTCATGCTCTGTTACAATAATAGGCTACAGAAGCATATTTACAAGTTGATAATGAGCAGCTAGGTCACTTAACAGTTTAAGTTTATTGCCACATCAGCTTCACAGGTTTCATGGCAAAGATTATACATTAAAAATATAGAACACAAAATACAAACACAATAAACATAAACAAATTAATAAAAACAATTATAAAAAGTCTTACAAAGATTTTTCTATAAAAGATACTTTAAATTTACTTTTGAAAGAAATTGTAAAAGTTTTTCTGGGTCCATCGTACAAAACTAGTCCTTAATAGTTTGTCCTGATAATAACCTTTGTCAGCTAGGTCACTTACTACATTCATACGCACAAAACTACATGTGTATTAAGATTCGGGGCCACTGAATGATGGAGGACCTACCATCTCGATCATGCTCTTGGTCTTCTCTGTTCCTACAGGCACATCATTGACTCTGTACTGATGGCACAAGTAACTCATGACCTCCTCAGGAGCATCGAACAGCTCACGCAAATACGAGAAGAAGCCATAACGCCTGACAAAAAGAAAAAAAACTGTAATAAATGTACTGAATAAGACGTCTTGGTAGTGGTTGAGTAGAGGGTGTTACTTCAGAGTCTCCAGGGGTCGTGATGGAGGTCGTTTAGAGCAGGACTCCGCTGGAGCGATGACGCTGTTAACTCGCAGCCTCTGTGTGTCTCGCACCTGAGAAAACATTTCACATTGTACTACTTTTACTTTACTTACTCTCTATTATAAATGTTTATTATTCTATTATTTTATTGCATTATATAATTTTTTGTTTATTGTTAGAAAATAACACAAATTAAATATATAACACATAAGAATCACAAATGAAGGCTTTAAACTACATCTAGACATGACACTAGTGTTGTCACGGTACCAAAATTTCAGTATTCGGTACCAATACCAGTGAAAATCCACGGTTCTCTGTACCAATTTCGGTACCAAAGCAAAACACAAAAACATGCTAATTAAAAAATTTGACTATACTTTCATTTAATCCAAACTGTGTACATATTTAATTTTAAAGGGCATTTGAAAACCTAGAGTTATTCAGCCAAGAATAACAACTAAGTTAGCTAAAAAAAATAAAATAAAAAAAAGCTCAGAACTGCTTTCCTGACTGATATGACACAAACAATGTTAACCATTTGTACATTCTCTAACACATATTTTAGATTCACAATTCATTTAAAAATCTCTGGTATGTAAAAATAGTAAATATCATCATGTCCTTGTTTTTTTTTTTTACCCTAATAAAAGTTATAGGAGCATTAAATAGTTAATAAAGAAACTTCATTCTAATGCTCATTATATTAGCGTTAGCCGCGCTTATGCTAACGATTAACTACTCTAATAACAGCATTCATTTCAATCCAACATTCAAATTAAAATATTGAATAATATTCATAACAGAAGCAGTGTTTCCCACAGACTTGCACTCTAATTGTGGCGGCACATATATGCAAATTCATTCTCTGCCAGCAGGAGGCGCTTGTAGAGCAGGAGAGATAGAGGTTTCCCCGGTAAAGCCGTACTCAAAGCAGCGCTCAGCTCACAAACGCTGCTCAGGCATTACAGGCAAGATGAAATGAAAATGACATGAAGACAGCGGTTTACCTCGAAAATTGACAGTTGTGTAAAAAACACCCGCACCGGGCCGCCACAAATAAATCAATGTATGGGAAACACTGATCTAAATATTACAAATTTAAATGAAACTTACCTGCTTGAACTCTTTCTTTTGATCTGGGTGTCTTTAAAGTGTTTTGTTAGTTTGATGTGTTATCTCATTTTGATGTTGCCACGTCTCTGTGCACCTTTCGGATAGCGCATCAAGAACCGGGTTGACCGGGTACTCGGTACCACCGGTACTTAAAAAAACCTGGTACCGTAACGTTTTCATTTTTTTAGTACCGACTTGGTACCGAAGTACCGGGTCTTTTAACAACACTACATGACACATTTTGGTAACAGGATTTCAATCATTACCAACTTCATAATAAATTAACTGAAAATTGTTCATATAATATTTAGTTGGACCTCCTAAAGTGAACATTCAATAATCAAAATGATTTTTTTTATTGTATCAGCTTCTTTCTAAGTACTACACACTGAACTTCTCACCTCTGTCATGAACTTCTCCATGTCCTCCTGTCTCTGAAAGACAAAGGCTCTCAAGTCGTTGGCAGGAATTTGACTCTCAACGTATTTTGCGTGCCGAGCATCACGTACATTAATCTGGCAGCAAAGGGAGAGAAGATCAAACCGATCTGCTTGAACACCCATCTCCAAGAAACAGCACCTGAATTAGCAGCTGTGCTCTCACCACCAGCATCATGGGATCATAGACGTTGCCTTTGAAACGATCACGGTTATTCCTCAGCCAAATGAGGGCGGTGTAGGTGTCACGGAAACGGACGCGCAGTTTATCCTCTTTCATCTTCAGCATGTCCTCCAGACTCCTCAGACGATTCTGCAAACCTTCAAAAAAACAACCAACAAACTAAAAATCAGTAGCATGACGAATTACTAATATGCTAAAATTGAGTGATTTCTCCATAACAGAAAAAAAATATATATACTGTATACAGGGGGTACGGAAAGTATTCAGACCCCCTTAAATTTTTACTCTTTGTTATATTGCAGCCATTTGCTAAATCATTTAAGTTAATTTTTTTTCTCATTAATGTACAAACAGCACCCCATATTGACAGAAAAAAACAAAATTGTTGACATTTTTGCAGATTAATAAAAAAAAAAACGGAATATCCATGGCCTAAGTATTCCGACCTTTTGCCAGTATTTAGTGGAAGCACCCTTTTGATCTAATACAGCTATGAGTCTTTTGGGAAAGATGCAACAAGTTTTTCACACTTGGATTTGGGGATCTTCTGCCATTCCTCCTTGCAGATCCTCTTCAGTTCTGTCAGGTTGGATAGTAAACTTTGGTGTACAGCCATTTTTAGGTCTCTCCAGAGGAGATTAGCTCAATTGGGTTTAAGTCAGGGCTCTGGCTGTACCATTCAAGAACAGTCACAGAGTTGTAGTGAAGCCACTCCTTAGTTATTTTAGCTGTGTGCTTAGGGTAATTGTCTTGTTGGAAGGTAAACCTTCGGCCCAGTCTGAGGTCCTGAGCACTCTGGAGAAGGTTCGTCCAGGATATCCCTGTACTTGGTCACATTCATCTTTCCCTCGATTGCAAACAGTCATCCTGTCCCTGCAGCTGAAAAACAACCCACAGCATGATGCTGCCACCACCAAACTTCACTGTTGGGACTGTATTGGACAGGTGATGAGCAGTGCCTGGTTTTCTCCCACATACCGCTTAGAATTAAGGCCAAAAAAATCTATCTTGGCCTCATCCGACCAGAGAATCATATTTCTCACCATCTTGAAGTCCTTCAGGTGTTTTTTCATGTGTCTTGCACTAAGGATAGGCTTCCGTCGGGCCACTCTGCCATAAAGACCCGACTGGTGGAGGGCTGCAGTGATGGTTGACTTTCGACAACTTTCTCCCATCTCCCGACTGCATCTCTGGAGCCTAGCCACAGTGATCTTTGGGTATTCTTTACCTCTCTCACCAAGGCTCTTCTCCCCGATAGCTCAGTTTGGCCAGACGACCAGCTCTAGGAAGGGTTCTGATCATCCCAAAAAAAAGTCTTCCATTTAAGGATTATGGAGGCAACTGTGCTCTTAGGAACCTTAAATGCAGCAGAAATTTTTTTTTAACCTTAGCCAGATCTGTGCCTTGCCACAATTATGTCTCTGAGCTCTTCAGGCAGTTCCTTTGACCTCATGATTCTCATTTGCTTGACATGCACTGTGAGCTGTAAGGCCTTATATAAACAGGTGTGTGGCTTTCCTAATCAAGACCAATCAGTATAATCAAACACAGCTGGACTCAAATGAAAGTGTAGAACCATCTCAAGGATGATAAGAAAAATGGACAGCATCTGAGTTAATTATATGAGTGTCACAGAAAAGGGTCTGAAAACTTAGGACCATGTGATATTTCAGTAATAAATCTGCAAAAATGTCAACAAATCTGTGTTTTTTTGTCAATATGGGGTGCTGTGTGTACATTAATGAGGAAACAAATTAACTTAAATAATTTTAGCAAATAGCTGCAATATAACAAATAGTGAAAAATTTAAAGGGGTCTGAATAATTTCCGTACCCACTGTACATATACAAACACATTTAACCTCTACATTGTGAGTAAATCACTCGTATATGCGACTAAATCTTCACTCTGGGCGACTGAATGATGTCTAACATTAGCCATTGACTTTATAAATTCTTAGATTTTACTCGCCAGTGTAAGAGTTGGAGGGCAAGTATAAGTTTAGCATAGATATATTTTCACTTCAGTAGGGGGAGCTAATGCGCAAACGGCAATCTCATTGGCTGGCGCTCATCTATTACCGTCCATGTTTTGATTTCAGCTAATCAGTTCGAGCGAACGCTGACAACGTGAGTAATATTCATGAACCCAGCAGAAGACTCACAATACTAGTGCGCTGTATATTGTTAGTACAGTAGTAGAATTTGTAGTAGTATTATCTTTTGATAATAATTACTGATATCTATTACTATTAACTTTTTGTTTACAGAAACCCTGAATGACCAACAATATCTTAAGCATCACCAAGTCTAGTGCGGTTGTTAAAATAACAAATATGCATTCATACATGGTTACCAAGTTTAGTTCTAATCACTAAAGTTCTATCATTAAATAGTGCTTAATTATCATAATATCATATTATAATGCTTGACTGACTGATGTTAAGAGTGTACTTTCAGATATTTAGAAGTTGTGCCATTACAAGATAGCTTATGTCTAATGGTGTGTGTGTGTGTGTGTAAAATAGTATATCAGTCTGGCGAGTAAACTAAAAAATGTACTAGCCAATGGCGATTAAATTGGCAAGGTGTGCGTAGAGGGTTGCATTTGTATGTTTTTCAGCAACTAAAGTCATCTTAAACATTACGGTGTAATTCTCCAGAGGCTTCGTCTTTGTCTCTGCGCAGGTCCAAACTCTCGCCCTCCAGTTTGGCTTTTTCGTCCTGGATGTTCTTCAGCTCTGCGTTAACAGCCTCGATCTGAGGCGTGACGTCCTCCATGCTGGCCATGTGCTGAAGCTCCTTCTGCAGGTCTTTGATCATGAGCTGCGTGTGTCCGATCCGCTTCTGCCGGTCCGCCTCCTCCGTCTGCTTCAGACTCAGGTCCTGTCTGATGTCATCAACCTAAGATTTGAAGAACACCCATCAGTCAGAGTTATAATATGGTCTTTAATAGTGTTATAAAGCGCTCTCTTTAAATGTTCTGTAAGTGGTTTCATTTCAGAACAAACCTCTTTATTCCTCAGTTCAAGCTGATCATGTTTCTGCTTACATTTCTGTGATGCACCTTTGATATCAGCAGTCTGAAAAGAAAAGAAAAACCACGGGCATTACTTTTCTATAATAAAGGAAATAAAACAGATTTTGGTAGGATGGGCGATTAAAATATAGGGATCCTCTTCATAATTAGATAATTTTCCTCTAAACATAACAGAGTTGATTATAATGTTTATGCGCCAAAGTGGGAAGGCCCAGTCATTTTCCTGATGAAAAAATCATTTGAAGCGTGTCACACGGAGCGTTTATCTGCTCGGCTCAGAGTTCAATTGGCAGCAGATGCAGAAACAGATGTGTTCACTTGCTGACGAGTCTCAGTCCCACGACACTAAACAGTGATGTGAGATCTAGTGTGAAGCGCTTCAATTCAGCGAAGAACACAAATGATTTAATCTAGATTAAAGCCAGATGAAACAGCGCTGACAAACAGCAGAAACACTGTGTGCAACAATTCAGTCAGAAGACTTTTCAATCTACAAATCGCCATCATTTACCATGGATTTACTGTAGTAACACCAACTGCACCGTGGTATTTCGGCAGAAATGGGGGATATTCATATTGAATTTGATTATATTATTAATGCAGGCATGTATTAAATGTATTTAAGGAGTAATGGAATATAGGTAATTACAGTATTTTTGTGATTAAGCTATTGAGTTTGTGCATTTATACTAAATGTATTAGGGTGTGCGTGAACACTTGTCAGGTTGGGTTCGATTAAAACGAACCCTGGTGCAATTGCTATGTTAGTGCGGCGCGTTGAGGGTACGTGTTGTGAAACATGCTATCCGAACCCTGGTGCGCACCAAACAAGCGCCTTCCAAACAAACTCTGGTGCGGTTCGAATGATATATGAACGCAACACGCACCAAATACTTCTAAACGAACCAAAAACAGGAAGTAATGACAAGATGCGACATGATTTGATGATGCGGAGCGAGCGGTGTATCCAAAACAAAATGAGCAGAGGGCAAACATAGAGCAACGAGGAGGTAAAGTGCCTTTTATGAGCTCCTTGAGAGTTTGCAGGTGGTGAAAATAAAATTATATGTACAAGCAAGAATGAGCGCGCTTAGTCCAGCAGACATTAGGTGTATTCGACTTAAAGCGGCACTGAGCAGACCAATCTGTGAATGGGTACTTTGATATCATACACCCGCAGCGCCGCTTTAAGTCTTTAACGCACCTTTTGTTTGGGGTGTTCAGTGAGTTCCGTATATACAAGACAATAAATACGTCATTCAAGCCGACCAATCAGGTTGTGAACGTATCACTATGCCTTTAGGTTCGGTATCTTTAGGTTTGCTTTCAAAAATGCCAGTGTGAACGCTAAGCGAACCAGGACTAAATGTATCATTTTCTTTTTTGGTCTGGACCAAATGAACCAAACGAACCGAACTACAAGTGTGAACACAACCACCGTTAAAACCACACACAGGTATCGTGATCTAAATGTACACTACTATGGAAGACAAATGTTTAACGTTAATAAAACTCAATAAATCAGAATAATTACATTTCAGCATATAAAAATGAGGTTGTTACAATTTTTACAGATGTTACTGTCTTTGATAATGAACATAAATTTACATCTGCATCCTAACTCAAGCTACTAGGGGCGATATAGCCTCAAAATTATATCACGATATTTCAAGAATATTTGCGATAATGATATTTATGACTATATAGAAAAAAATATGGAACAACGTTTCATTGGTGACTTCAGCTGGCAAGCAGCAGCATTTATTAGTGCAAACAAAATGAAGGGCATTTTCCATCCTTTTCCAATGAGCTACTGTCATCGATGACAGACCACCTAATTTGAAGTGTAAATCTATTGTCATAAGGTGGCAGCAGCAGCTGTGTGTTCGACTTGAAGCAGACCGATCGGTGTACAGGGCCGTAGCTGGGGTTTGCGAGGCAGGTTGTACCGGTGGGCCCTGTTTGAAATTGTGTAAATAGCACAAACAAACAAATATACAAATTAAACAATGTTTAAGATTTTTCAAGTTTGTAGGTGTCCAGGTACAAAAAACGAATAATCAAATGTAAATAGCATTGCATAGTCTTCACTGTATACATTAAATATAGATGATTATTATTAAAGTTAATAAGTGATTCAGTAAAGAGCAGTGAGTGATTTTCTCCCATTTAATTTCTTGGATTAACATTAAGGACACTGACAGCAGCTAGTAAATTAGGGGAAGTTGTGGGGAAGTTGTGGCCTAATGGTTGGAGAGTCGGACTCATAACCCAAAGGTGTAGGTTCGCGTCTCGTACGGCAGGGTTGTAGTGGGGGTAGTGAATGTACACGCTCTTTCCCACTTCAATACCAGACTGAGGTTGCCCTGAGCAAGGCACCGACCCAACTGCTCACGGGCGCAGCAGCAAAATGGCTGCCCACGGCTAAGGGCATGGTGTCACGGTTGGGTGTGTTCACGCGTGTTGCAATTTGGAGGGTAAATGCAGACACTAATTCGAGTATGGGGTCACAACTTGGCACATTGTCACGTCACTTATAGTAAATTAGGCGCGGTCACTTTAAGAGATAATGATACACATTCTATTTCTTTCTCAACTGTTTACTTTCATTTAAGACATAACCGACAATTTTTTTGAGGATACTCGCAAAGACAGGTATTGTGAAAATTTTGTATGTATTTGTCGTTTCAAGAGCAAACACATACAAATGCTTCGCTAAAGATATGCGCCTCGCCTAATTTTGAAGGTAAGAGTGTGCGCTCGAAAATGCTCTAGAGCCGCTCTCGCGATACTTTGATGTCATACACCGATCCGTCTGCGCAGCGCTGCTTCAATCGAACACACCTATTGGTTTTGTGGGGTGTTTTGTGCACGATAGGGAAGTCCGGGGGGCAAAAATAGTATTCTAGTCAGCCACCAATTGTGAAGTTCTCCCACTTCAAAATATGAGAGAGGCCTGTAATTTTCATCATATATATACCTCAAGTATGAGAGACAAAATGAGAAAAAAATCCAGAAAATCACATTATAGGACTTTTAAAGAATTAATTAGTAAATTCCTCAGTAAAATAAGTATTTGGTCACCTACAAAATTTCATCTCAATACTTTGTTATAAACCCTTTGTTGGCAATGACAGAGGTCAAACGTTTTCTGTAAGTCTTCACAAGGTTTCACACACTGTTGCTGGTATTTTATCCCATTCCTCCATGCAGATCTCCTCTAGAGGAGTAATGTTTTGGGGCTGTCGCTGGGCAACACGGGTTTTCAACTCTCTCCAAAGATTTTCTATGGGGTTGAGTTCTGGAGACTGGCTAGGCCACTCCAGTACCTTGAAATGCTTCTTACGAAGCCATTCCTTCTTTGCCCGGGTGGTGTGTTTGGGATCATTTTCATGCTGAAAGACCCAGCCACGTTTCTTCAATGCCCTTGCTGATGGAAGGGGTTTTCACTCAAAATCTCACGATACATTGCCCCATTCATTCTTTCATTTACACGAATCAGTCATCCTGGTCCCTTTGCAGAAAAACAACCCCAAAGCATGATGTTTCCACCCCCATGCTTCACGGTAGGTATGGTGTTCTTTGGATGCAAATCAGCATTCTTTCTCCACCAAACACGACAAGTTGAGTTTTTACAAAAAAATTATATTTTGGTTTCATCTGACCATAAGACATTCTCCCAATCCTCTTCTGGATAATCCAAATGATCTCTAGCAAACTTCAGACGGGCCTGAACATGTACTGGCTTAAGCAGGGAGACACGTCTGGCACTGCATGATTTGAGTCCCTGGCAGCGCAGTGTGATACTGATGGTAGCCTTTGTTACTCTGGTCCCAGCTCTCTGCAGGTCATTCAATACGTCCCCCCGTGTGGTTCTGGGATTTTTGCTCACAGTTCTTGTGATCATTTTGCCCCACGGGGTGAGATCTTGCGTGGAGCCCCAGATCGAGGAGATTATCAGTGGTCTTGTATGTCATCCATTTTCTAATAATTGCTCCCACAGTTGATTTTCTTCACACCAAGCTGCTTACCTATTGGAGATTCAGTCTTCCCAGCCTGGTGCAGGTCTACAATGTTGTTTCTGGTGTCCTTTGACAGCTCTTTGGTCTTGGCCATGGTGGAGTTTGGATTGTGACTGTTTGAGGTTGTAGACAGGTGTATTTTATACTGATAACGAATTCAAACAGAAGCCATTAATACAGGTAACCAGTGGAGGACAGAGGAGCCTCTTAAAGACGAAGTTACAGGTCTGTGAGAGCCAGAAAATCTTGCTTGTTTGTAGGTGACCAAAAACTTATTTTACAGAGGAATTTACCAATTAATTCTTTAAACATCCTACAATGTGATTTTCTGGATTTATTTTCTCATTTTGTCTAGCATAGTTGAGGTATACTATGATGAAAATTACAGGCCTCTCTCACCTTTTTAACTTGGAGAACTTGCACAATTGGTGGCTTACTAAATACTTTTTCCCCCACTGTATTCCGCCATACTCATCGCGTCACATATCATGATATCGAAATATGGACACTTTTAAATCATGTAAAAAGGTTATAACGGTAGTATAGTGGGGTATGATATGGCACACCCCTACGAGCTACTACTGTCAACTCTTACAAAAATTGTAATATTATTAATACTGCAGCCTGCACTGCAATCTGTGCTGAAGATCCATGTCAGGAACACAAACTTGTTTCATGATCTGAAACAATATCGCTCATTAGAACATGCAGAAACTAAGAAATTAATTTTTCTATTCAGATATTTATTTTGCTCAGGAAAAATGACTGGAAAAGAGTAAGGAATTCAAAAAGCTGAAGTGTTTGTCATGTTTTGACCATAAAGAGTTTAAAAACACAATAACCGTCTGGTTTCTACAACTTTCACTCAGGAGTAAAAATCAGCCTTTAAACTTGAACAGAAATAAAGGGTAATAATGATCAATATCGGGTTGATATGAAAAATGATATCGTCATAATTTTTTTTGGCTATATAACCTAGCCCTAATTCTTGGTAATCAGGTTTGATTTGTGCTGACCAACTCCTTCATCTGGTGCTCGATGGGCTGCAGCTGACTCTCCACCGAGCGGATCTTCCTGAGCAGCGGCTCCTGAGCTTCTTTCAGAGACTTCAGCTTCCTTTTCATTTCCTCTCTCTCCTTCTTCACCCCCTCGAGCTCTTTACGTGCTGTTTCATACTCCTAAAATAGGAAACAGAGAACAAAGTCTTGAAATACATCCGATATGCACATCAAATCTTAAAATGCACATTAAAAAACCTATGCGCTCAATTGAGTCTGATCATTTTTTATCAGATAAGAAAACGCGCATGAACTACGACGGAAACACATTTACTGAATAAATTCCTCAATGTGCAACAAAAACTCTTATTTTACCTCACAAGATCATGCGACTGGCTAAATGGACTAACCAGCAGACCATCTCATTGAACATCATCTCAAATGTTGTTTTAGTCAATCTGAAATCCCTGAGCAAAAGTCTGTCATCAAAATGATTTAATTACATCCCAGAACTGTCTGACGAGATTGCTTTTCCAAACGTCAGGCATCCGAATGCAAGATAACATGACAGCTTTTGTGTTTGCATTTCATCTGGATGCCCTGAGGCACAAGTCATTATGTAGGGAAAAAATCCACTATGTCCTTCCCTGGTTGCAGCAACTTTCATTTTCATTATTGATACTTTGCTTGATACTTTGATGATTTTATTGATACTATGACGATTTTGTTCACCTGAACACATGGAAAAGGTTTCATTTGCAAATGTTTTATGTGATAGTGATTACTGTTTCATAATGAATGAACTTCACAGTCATTGAACTGAACTGACTGGAGCAGAATAACAACACTATTGTCTTGCTAGAGCTGCTTTATCTCAGAATATTTAAAGTTTGCATCACTGATCCTGTTATTTTTCTATTTGATACTGCATTGAAACAATCTCTATTGCTATTATTATAACTAATTAAAAAAAATTGCAACTTTGGATGAATACATAGCTATTCTATACTATAACTAATACTAATACTATAAACATACCTTTTTCCCAGGTGTCCCAGTTATTTGTCACCAATGATTAATTTAATTCACAGCTGAAAGTGTCTGATAATAGGGAGTTTTGACAATAAAGTCAGTAGTATACGACTGGCTGCATGATCCAACCATGGTGGTCGCAAGCTGCACGCGTGTGTGACCGCGCAGAAGAAATAATATGCCGTGCACGGAACAGACGCAAAAACTTATTTTTTTTTATATTTATCGAAATCTTTTTTATATTTTATTATTGTCACATGTCATTCAGTTTGTACTTTGTTTTCCTCAGGCACCATTTCCCTTTGCTGACTGTGTCATTCTGTTCAGGTGTGTGTAATTAATTATCCTTGTTTGGGCTGTGTATTAAAGTTCCTGTGTTTTCAGTTGAGTGTGTCCGGTCATGTCAATGTCAGCGTCTGGTGTATTTGGAGTTTCCGCCTGAGAGTGCCCTCTGGCTTTTGGATGGAGATTTACTACTGATCACAGAACCGTGCTTCACTGACAAGATGCCCATGACAAACGCAGCTTCTGCCTAATCGCGATTGCAATTTCATTTCGATTAATCGTGCAGCCCTACTTATAATGAAGAGTAATTCCTCTCAGGAATCAGAATTTTTTAGCACTAATGCAACAAATTGTTTTTGGGAAGGTTTAATCTAGTAAGATCTGCACTCACCACCAAGGGTTTCTTCTTCTCTAGCATCTGGATCCTGTCCAAGTGTTTCGTCTTCGTGTAGTAGCGGTCCATATCCAGTTTGTTCCTCTCATTACTCTGTCTGGCCTTCTCTAGGAAGTTGGCTTTCTCCTTACACACATTCTGTCAAACATCACAAACAGGATGGAGTGAAATCAAAGCCCTATCACAGCCTTAAAATGGATTTCAAAACAAGAAAAACATTCACCTCCAGTTTGCTCTCTTTGCTACAATACGTCTTGAGCTCGCAGTGAAACTCATACATTTCTGGTGGGCCGACAGACTTCTCAGTGGCTTCCAGAAGCTCGATATTACTCATCTTAGCAAACTCACCAACCTTCTCCTGCAACACCAAATAAAAGACAAACTATTCATAAAAAAATAAGCAGCTCTTGTGCAGTTCTTCAAAACTTCACAGACATGTTTGACAATATATTAGGGTTGCTCCGATCGATCGGCCGGAGATCAGTATCGGCCGATAATCACATTTTATGACTCGATCGGTACTCACTACACACTTGGCTGATCTCACGAACCGATCGCAATTTGATGTCGTCAACGCATGACGGCGTACATGATGTGGGGACATAAATGATTTGGCGCCACAGTCATGTCATCGCCGGTGTGGAAATGCTATGACGTTTCGAGAAACAATGAAAAATTCGCTATTTGTCGTGTATGTTTTGCATGATAATATGATTAATAGATGGTTAATTTTAGATTCAGTGACGTTAGAGCTGATCTGCGCCTCACTGCACACGTCTGCGGCGCGTTACGGCTCCACGGGAACCGGAGCTGATCGCGGCCGCTCTAATGCTTGTGCTTATACCAGCCAGCCACGGCACGCTTCTGAAGCAGCTCTCCGCACTGCTTGGCTAAAAATAGTATTTTGTGAGTTGTCACAGCGTGGAGGATGGAACAAAACCTCGTCAGAGCCGTAAGAGGTAACGGGCTTCTTTTAAATGAACATTTATTTATAAAACAAAATATCTTCTTTGGCCATATTAGCCTACTCAATAGCATTAACACAGGCTTGACTCCTTTCAAACTTTATCTGGAATTGTCACCGTTTCTGTCACTGCAACTTTCCTGATCAGGCGAATGAACGAACACACACACACAAAATCGTCTGCCTCCATGAAAAAAATTTATAAAAAATAAAGGAATTTTGTTACATTTGGCATAATTTATTATTTATTTTATCCACCCGCAAATAATCAGAATGTTTTTGTTATTACCCGAACGTGTGGATATAGGAAAAGCAAAATATGTTTGCAGCATAAATCAGACGGACTTACTGAAAATGCAAATTCATTCTCTGCCAGCAGGAGGTGCTTTAAAGTGGGAGAAACAGAGGTTTCCCCAGTAACGGCTGTACACAAAGCAGCGCTGAGCTCACAAACGCTGCTTTATCAGGCATATAACATGCAAGATGAAATGAAAATGACATCGAAAATTTTCTAAAGATAGTCTTCCTTCAGAAATACAGTGATATAAAAAAACCCGCGCCTCGTTTTGATTTTTAAAATTGCAGTACGTGCTCATGTTTATTCAACGAAGCCTTTTGGAAAATCCGTCAGTTTTGATATTGTGGCGAGCGCCACAAATAAATAAATGTATGGGAAACACAACCACCTGAGCCCAACTTCAGTCTATTCACCTTAACTTTAACTGCGTTTGTAGCCAGTGCCATAGCCAGACTGATAAACAAACACAGACCGGAAGTTAACTTCGGGCCAGGCGCGTGCGCCAGATGAAACCGTCTATATAAAGCTTAAAGCATCAGAATCGGTATCGGCCGATCACCATGACAAGAAATCGGTACTCAGTATCGGCTGCAAAAATCCTGATCGGAGCATCCCTACAATATATATATGGACAGTAATAAACTTGTCACTATAATAACAGCGCTCACCTGTGGTAGGAACTGACACAGGTTCCCGACCTGAATGTGCAGCTCTTTCACGGCCTCCTCCACAGCCCTCTGACTGGTGTGTTTTTTATTGAGCATCCATGTCGACTGGTTGTTCTCTTTCTGGATCTCTCTGGTGATTATCAGATTGCCACTCGCTCTGTATCTGGACACAAAGACGAGCAGAGATGAACTGAGCAACTCTAAGTCTCTTCAAGGACTTCTGCAAATGGCCATTGTATAAATATATACTTACAGCTCAATTTCAACTGAACCCTTGCTGCATCCTCGCTTCACATACAGACCAACCTACAAACAGAAAAATACCTAGTTTATTTATTACTAACATAAGAATGTCAATAAGTGTTGTGTAAGAAAAATATAGATTTTTAAAAATGTATAAACTGTAATCTCCAACTTCGGGTCACTCAAGCAGGTGCGTTCACGACAAGGCGTCCGAGCGTATGACGTAGGCGTAGCGGATGGTGCAACGTAACTCCAGGCAGAAGAGTCTAGTCTCGTGAGAACCAAGTTTTGTTTACAGCACAGGGAAACCAGTGAACTACATCTGATTCTGTAGTTTGTGCCGCCGCCGCTGCAGCCTCCTCCATCTCACGGAGCTCCTGGTCGGTATACTCCGGTTCAAACAAATATGGCTGGGCAAAAACCTCATTCTCCTCTTGCCTTATATCGAAATCTAAAGCTGGGTATCGTGTTCGATACTTTTTAGGCACCGACCGAATTGCCTCGATACTATCGAGTATCGATAAATGTCTTGTCGTTCGGTACCAAATTTCGATACCTAAAGGGGGTAATCTGGTCAACGTCAGTGAGCCATTAAGCATCCAGCTTGCTTGATGCGCCTAAATCAAGTGCTGGTGATTGGCTCTGGTGAGGCATCGAGGTAAAACACTAGTTTACGCCGGTTCCGCCCAGAGACGTGACTCACACGTGTGTAAGCTCCAAACCCCCCTAGAGTAAGGCTACGTTTACAATAGTGCATTTTCTTTTAAAATAAACTAGCCTCATCCATACTGGCATTTCCACTGCATTTCAGAAGAGATTTGTCCACACTACATGACCAAAAACACTATTCATGCACACTGTAGCATCATGCTGCTACACAAGACAATTCATAAGATTTAGTCTATGCTTATACTCAAAACTCGCTTTAAACCACCGAGTGTTTGTAATAACTTCCGATTGCGATTTAATGAGGGCTTTGGTCATATAATGTTGCTGAAATATGTTATTTATAGCTTATATCAGGCTTATCGCTACACCTGCTTAGCTTTTGTCATGTAAACACCCTGTATTGTTATGAAAATAGGCAGAATCTCATGAAAATCACATACAAATTATATACTGTCGTAATCGCATGTTCATTAGCTTCATGTTTCATCCGTGGAAATGTTTTTCTGGGTTTCTTATGTACAGAACTGAACGGGAAGTGTAATGGACGTTCGTCAAAGGAGACGGGGCGGGTTATGAACGCTAAATATGATTGACAGTTGAGCAGCGAATGAGCTCCTCTGAGTAAGAACGCGATTGCAAGAAGAGAAAACGACAGCGGTGTCAGTAAATCATGGGAAAATTAATAGAAATTATGATTCTGTTTAAGCGATGTGTTTTAAAACGAAATGCACTCGTGTAAACGTAGCCTAAAAGTTGTGGAAACTGAAACTGTTTTTGAGTCTGTAAAAACATACATAAGCTGAAAAAATAAAACCAAAACGTTTTTTTGAGGTAATGTAATCTTGTTAAAAGGAATATATTATTAATATTATTTTTTCATAAAATTTGTATCGGAAAAAGTATCGTTCAGGAACCGGTATCG
Source organism: Sinocyclocheilus anophthalmus (assembly GCA_018155175.1). Lineage (NCBI taxonomy): Eukaryota > Metazoa > Chordata > Actinopteri > Cypriniformes > Cyprinidae > Sinocyclocheilus > Sinocyclocheilus anophthalmus. Next base: position 115,060 of record JADLZN010004580.1, read on the forward strand.
AAGTCAAGGTATCGGTATCGAACATTTTTGAACGATACCCAGCCATATCGAAAGCTTGACATTTTTCACTCAGAAAAATCTGTTTTGTAGTACTAGTTCGTGACGGTGTTTTGTTGTGCTTTCTCCTTGTGGCTTCTGCGTTCGTCAATCTTTCCCCGGAGTTACGTTGGGGCCTTCCACTAAAACTACGTCATAAGCTTGACGCATTGTTGAACGCGCCTGCTTGTGCGACCGGAAGCTGGAGATAAGAGTTGCTAAATTTTTTTAAATACAGAGTTCTGGCATGAAACTCTAGATGGCGCAGTCTGATAGGTCTAACTCAATATGACCTAATGACATCATTATCACATGGCACAGATGATTGGTTCTCTCCTGTATCGGTAGACAATGATCTCGCTGCTTAACATTCAAATATATGACTAGTGCTTGCTGTAGCAGTTGCAGCGTGCTTCAGAAATCCTCCACCTTTCCCAGCTCCACCTGTTTAGATCTGCTACAAGGTGATTCATGTAGGTTATATGGGGGTTATTTAATGTATATTATATTTGCAGCAGCAATATTTCTTACATGCTCACAGCAGCATGTTTTGGATGTATTGGCAGTAGCAAGTATCGGTACTTGCTCTGTAGCAGCAGCAGCATAGCAGATCTATTTCCGCCAAGACCAAATACATTAACATTGTAGTACAGTACACATGCCAATCCCTCGAGCGTTTCACGACCAGAACTATATGACTATACTTATGACTTACACTAACGCATGTTCGCGTCAGAAGTTCGTTATAACTGAGGTGTTAATAAAGGCTTCTGAAGAGAAGGATGCGGAGCAGTGTGGAAGTAGTTTTATGTGCGATGGACTGCACTTTTTGTAGCGTCAAAAAACACGGGGGCACCATTAATGCCAATACAGCTTGGAGAGCCGGCAATTTTAAATACAAAGACTACAAACACGGCCCCACATGTCTACTTCACTTTGTGGGAAGATTTGCATAACGTCGCCCTTATGTTCACGCAAAGAAAGAAGGCGTACTTTTATTCTCGCTGTAGTATTGTTGCTGTTGCTGCTGCCGCCATGTCGTGAAGAAGCTGTGTTTCGTTGTGAAAGAGAAACTAATTTGTTTGGTCTTCCAAAAGAGGAGGATATCTGCTTCGTCATGCCTGGAGCTGATCTGTGCTGGTCGCTGAGGAAGAAGCAGACATTTCCGGCATTTCCGTCACATGCTTGAGGTATTCGGCCAATCACAACGCACTAGACAGCTGGCCAATCAGAGCACACCTCGCTTTTCAGACCGATGAGCTTTGTAAAAATCAAAGCGTTTCAGAAAGGCGGGGCATAGATGAGAAACAATAATGTACAGTATGTGGAAAATAATGTGTTTTTTGAACCTTAAACCGCATAAACACATTTCATTACACCAAATACACAAAATAATGTTCTTTAACAACACCATATGACCCCTTTAAGATAATAACCATAGTATTTGATAATTAAATGTTCCTGAATATAAAAGCTGAAAAAGGTACAGAAAAAGGATATTTTCATTATCATATATTTGCTGTGCTAATTCAAGCACTAATTCCTAAAAATGTACATTATTTAAGTTATATGTAGTTCTAAATCATTCTGTTTCTCCTCCAAGTACTTTTTAGGGTGGACAAACTTCTCGGTACGCATTAGACCCAATTCCTGTGGGTTTTTCTCCGTTCCCTCATTACCTGCTTGTATCATGTGAAAGTTGCCGGATTTACAGCTTGTACACTGTGTTTGCTGACTACAGACAACCAAATCATCTCGGCACAACTGCCTCTGATGTCCAAAGCATCTGCACATGCAAAACCTGCCATGTGCACTAAACTTGACAGATGTAACCATCTGTGTGTATTTGTGAATCATACTGTGAGTTTCTGCACCTGTAGAAGCTTTTGGGACAGTGTCTAGAAGTGGCTGGACAACAGCTTATCGATGTGAAATGACCAAAAACGTTCATGACACTACATAGCACTAAAGTCTGTAACCTGACCGAGCTGTCAGACAGATGTGAGTGCTGAGATGAGACACTCGCCTTGTCTCCTCGGCCCAGGACGGCTGTTTTCCCCGCCAGGCCCAGGCAGATGGCACACACTATACTGGACTTCCCTGTGCCATTGGCCCCCACGATCATGTTCAGCTTGGGTCCCGGGAAAACCTCAGAGTGGTCGTATGTGCTACAAACAGAGACGACCTGAATTACAACTATAATGCATAACGTAATTGGACAATTCCTGACATGAAGCTGTAGTGGCAGTGGAAAGAGCCGTTGTGAATAACGTGAAGAGTGAGTTAAGGTTAAGTCACTCACAGGAAGTTATGCATGCTGATGCGGAGGATGGCGCCCTCCACGAAGCCTCCCGCTTGGCCTTTCGTGCTGCTGGAGGGTGCAGCCTCGCGGGTGGAGGGCTGGCAGCTGGTGAATTCATGGCTTATTCGGTTTCTCTTCTGCGGCAGGTCCATTTCTCTTCCCGTCCACGCCGCCGTTAGGTGTTCAGCAGCAGCGCCGCAACATCACTTTCATTTCGTGCCTGTGTTGCGGGTAAGTCGCCTTGCGATTGGCTGACGGGTGCTTACAACACATAAGCACTAGACGGCAGTAAAGAATTAACCTGTGATATTTGTGTTGGACTGAGATAGTCTCAAATCAAAAGAATATTTGGTAACACTTTATTTTAAGGTGTCCTTGTTACACTTGTTACATGTACTTACTATTATAATAACAATTAATTCTGCATAATTACATGCAAGTAGCCCTAAGCCAAACCCTAACCATATAGTAAGTACATGTAGTTACTTAATATTACTCTGTACGTATATGTATAATTACACTGTAACAAGAGCACCTTAAAATAAAGTGTAACCAAATCTTTTTTAGGTACAGTGTACCGGCTGTGCTTATGTTGAACTGCAAAACACTTCTGCAGTTAGATTTGGTGGCTTGGTTAGATTTAACTGGTTATTGGTTATGACAGTGTAATTATAGATGTAACTACAGAAATTAATTACAGATGTAATTAAAGGAAGGTATTTAATGTAAGCACACTTGTAATTAATGTTAATGTAAAAATGCAAGTGTATTGTATCAAATGATCAATGCATATGTAAGTATGTATTATAACATAACATACTATAGTACCATACTATATACTAAATACATGTTTCAGTAGGAATGCCATAGATTTTTAGTTTACCTTAAAAAGGATCTATAACTTCTGGAAGCACCTCTTTTAGTAGCTTAGATCATTCTTCCTGTCCTATAGCAGAGAATGAGTGGAATTGTTCCTCAGGGGATCTATTATGCACTGATGCGATACTGTTGCTGACGGCCGCATGGTTAAATTTTTATCTCTAATAGTATCGATCTTGGAATGAAAGAAGTTCAAAAAGTCATTACTGCTGTGCTGTTGGGAAATGTCTGCCCCTGCTGATGCTTTATTTTTCGTTCATTTAGCCACTGTATACTGAATGAATACCTGGGGTTGAGAGAAAAGTAAAAAGATCTAGCAGTTTTTAAGGATATTCCCTCCATGCAATACAAAACACCTCTAGTTTTGTTTCTGTACAGCTGCGCTCCATTTTCCGGGCTGCTATCTTTAGGGTGCTCGTTATATACTACACTCTAAAAAATGCTGGGTTAAATACAACACAGTGCTGGGTTAAATACAACACAGTGCTGGGTTAAATAGGGACAGACCCAGCGGGTTACTAGCCAGAAGGTTGGGTTAAAAATATTTAACCCAACCGCTGGGTCAAAACAACCCAATTGCTGGGTTTGTCCCTATTTTACCCAGCACTGGGTTGTATTTAACCCAGCATTTTTTAGAGTGTAGACTGTTTCCTTAACCTTCTTTAAGTGTAAAAGAGCAACCGTATTCAAAGTGCTAGAAAAGAGAGAGTTCTGTTACTACATCAAGTTTTTCTAAGCTATCAGATAAGCTGAAGAGTTGAGCCAGGAAGTTCAGAAAGCTCTCGGATTTCATCAAAAATACACTCTAAAAATTAATTTAAAAAAATTTACAACCAAGCTGGTTAGTCCATATTTCACCCAAAGTTGGGGTTGAAACAACCCAGCATTTTTTAGAGTGTATCTTAATTTGTGTTCTGAAGATATACGAAGGTCTTATGGGTTGGGAAAGACATGAGGGTGAGTAATTTTTGGGTGAACCATCCCTTTAATAACAGATTGATAAGTAATATTTTACATTTCTCATTAAACTAAAACTGTTACTAGTTAGGAGTGATTAAGGGTTTTTGGGAAGGGGCTAAGCTCACCTCCTCACATCTCCTCTGGGCCCTGTGTAGGATGTGGGTGTGGGTCCTCTGGCCAGCATCCAGTCACCTGAGTCTCTTTCTTTAACCTGAGTGAATCCACACAGACCAGCCTCAAAGTCACAGTGAGACAGGACTGACACAGAGGATGCTGTAACAGACAGAGTTTCTGTTTGTAGTAAACAAAAATATTAAAGAATAAATTTTAAGATTCACCAGGAAGATTCAAGATTCATATGCACAGTGTTTTGTAATAAATGAAGCTTGTTTACCTAACAGTGCACAGTCACCAAGTGTGACTTTAATGTCATCGAGACCCACAGAGCCACAACTCCAAACATTTTTGCATGTGCTGATGAAAACCACCTTCATCGCCCAAATGGAGAAAAATCACATACTGTAATTAAAGGGGTCATATGATGCTGCTAAAAAGAACATTATTTTGTGTATTTGGTGTAATGAAATGTTTTTTTTTTATGCGGTTTAAGGTTCAAAAAACCTTATTTTCCACATACTGTACATTATTGTTTCTCCTCTATGCCCCCTTTCTGAAACGCGTCTGATGTTTTACAAAGATTCATCGGTCTGAAAGTGAGGTGTGCTCTGATTGGCCATCTATCCAGTGCGTTGTGATTGGGCGAATTCCTCAAGCGTGTGATAGAAATGTTACGCCCCTCACCATACTGTGATGCCGTGTCCCGGCCGGAGCGACGAGACAAAAACATGAAAACCCATTATAAACGAGGCATTTGTTGCATCAGTGGGGACATAATTATGGATTATAATTGACTTATACTGTCTTTTTTACGCGGCGCGATGCAACGAAAACCATGTCTGCATTTGTGATCTGAGAAATGACAAACAACAAGTGCTATTCTACACTGCCCAAAAAACTCGCTTTATATATAAAATATAAAAACTCTTTAATATAAAAAACGTACTTACAGTCCTGTGAGTCAGAACAGCCGGCATTGTAATCTACTTTTCCAGGATCAGGAAACAGTCCTCTATAAAATGTGCGGCACACATCTGAATATTTGGGTTGAAGTGTTCTGGTACAGTGTTGTAAATACAATTTAACCACTGATTTCTAGTTGTGTCCATTTTTGGAAGGCCAAACAAGTAGTTTCGCTTTCACAATGAAAAACACACAGCGTCACATACTACTGCTACGTGCGCCGGGGGTTAGAGTGTAAACGGCTGGCGGATTCCGATCGAGGGAGCGGCGGGATGCCTGCGGCAACCACATGTGACGTTCCCGGGCTGGACTCCGCTTCGTCCACGGGGAAAGCCGATCCGGCGATCCACAGTGCAAAGTTTTTGTATTTCCTCAGCAACCAGCACGGACCAGCTCCAGGCATGACGAAGCAGATATCGTCCTCTTTTGGAAGACCAAACAAAGTAGTTTCGCTTTCACAACGAAACACAAGCATATCCACAACATGGCGGCAACAACAATACTACAGCGAGAATAAAAGTTACGCCTTCTTTCTTTGCGTGAACATTTGGGCGGCATTATGCAAATCTTCCCACATCGTGAGGTAGACATGTGGGGGCGTGTTAGAACGAGCCGTTTTAGGGGGGCGTGGACAAGTCTTAACTTTTATAAAGAATATCTCTTTGGATTTTATACTTTAGTCTTTGCAACTTTACAGATGAGAGGAAGGGAAAAAAGAGTTCTTTATGCACCAAGAGCTTGTAACACTCCAAAGAGAAAGGAAAACTTGAAATCGCATCATATGACCCCTTTAAGATCAACACAAAACCCAATGAGTAAAGTTTGTGAACAAACGTTGAAGTTGGCTTGAAAAAGCCTAGCCTGAAAGTTTGAAACAATTGTAAAAGCTTGAAGTTTGAAAGTTTAGATTAGATGTTGCTAGCACATTTCTAGCATGATTTAGCGAACTGCAAACATGATTTATCATGTTGTAAGCATGACTAGCATTTTGCTAGCATGTTTTGACATGATTCGCATGTTTCTAGTATGATTATCATGTTGCTAGCATGTTGTTAGTATGCTGCTAGCATTTTTCTAGCATGATTATTATGTTGCTAACATGTTGCTAGCATGGTATGATGTTTTTTTATGTTTTTGGTATGATTAGCATGTTGCTAGTAAGTTTTAGTACACTTCTAGCATGATTTAGCAGTTTAGCAAAGTTTTGACCCCCTCAATAAAAAGTCTATGGGACATCAGTTTAATGAAAATCATAAGTCCAGTCAGTCAGAACAGTCTGAAAGTCTGATCTGAGTTTGGTGGTTGTAGCTTGAAAACTTGGTTGTAGCTTGAAAGAGATACAGTCCAAATTTTATCTCAGAAGAAGAAGGAGAAGAAGAAGCTTAAATAGCAGATCAGTAAGTTGGCCTCTCAAACCAACTTAATGACAGATCAGAAAAGAAAGACAGTGTATAAATAGGCTACTGCAAAACTTTAAAGTTTTAAGGTATGAATAATCCTCAGACCATCTTATATTTCCAGATGTTCTAAATACTTATTTCTCAAATTTTGGATCTTACTGTAATAAAAGTCATGTGAGACATAAACCCATGTCTTGCTTACAGATGCTGGAGCAGTGGGCCAAAAGAATGTCCAGTTAAATGGAAGTCATCTGAGAGCATGTTTCATAAAAAAGTCTGTGAAATCTGCTTTTGAAATTGAGATAGCCAATAGTCTTTGGTTTACAGCCATAAACCATGATTTGCAATGCTGTTGGTAAGCAAAGGTATGGTAGGCAAAGTTTCAACAGTTAGAATGGTTAGTATGGGCCTGTTAGCCTATGTAAATACGAACTTCCCAGGAGGACTTGAACGCTCCATATGTCTCTCCCCCTAATCTCACCTGCTTCTGACTACAATAGTGAGCAATAGTCAAGCAATAGTAAGCGAGGTAAACTAAAGCCTTACGCCATCTTACCTGAGCATTCTTCTGACTTTGAATGGTCAGTTCTACTGCAATCCAAACATTTCTTATCTTATAATTCTGGGTCCATATTTGTTCTTGTTTTGTAATACAGATACACCGACAAGACTTGATCTGTTCCACTGAGACCTCGCAGGGAGTAGAAGAACTTTAGGCAGTATTTCTGATTGCCTGCCAAACTAACGACTGGCGTATCCAGACTGTAATCTGAAGCGAGAGTTTGCCAACAAGAAGGATCCTGTTCAGAAAGAAAACAACTATTTTTAGCCACTTAATGCTTCAACAAATGCCCTAATCGGTATTAACTGGTATAGGATTTAAAAAATATATTTTTAAAAGAAGTCTCTTCTGCTCTTACTTGACAAAAATATAGTAAAAACATTAATATTGTGAAACATTATTGCAATTTAAAATAAAAATGTTAATATATTTTAAAACGTAATTTATTGCTATGATCAAAGCTGAATTTTCAGCATCATTACTCCAGTCTTCAGTGTCACATGATCCTTCAGAAATCATTCTAATATGCTGATTTCTTATTATTATCAATGTTGAAAACAGTTGTGGAAACTATGATACATTTTTGCAGGATCCTTTGATGATAGAAAGTTCAAAAGGACAGCATTTATTTGAAGTAGAAATCTTTTGTAACATTATACAATCCTTTACTGTCACTTTTGATTTATTGCATTCTTCCTGATTAAAAGTGTTAATAAAAAAAAAAAACCTTACTGACCCCAGACTTTTGAATGGCAGTGTGCATTACATCCAGCTGTACCTGCTCCTGTCGTATGGTCTCCGGCGGTGTAGATGTTGGGCCGGACAGACACTCTCCTCGGACTGTCTATCTGTGTCTGGACATACCGACAATATCCTGACTCAAAGTCACAGTTCGCAACAGATGGATCAAATGTTGGCTCTGTAAAAACACATATTTTTTATTGATCACACAGGAATTGGGTATTGGGTATGAGCTTTGAGGTGGCAAACATACCTGAGCCTGCATTACAGAACTCTGGAGAGAAGGAAATGTCCTCAAGAATCACATATCCACCATGTGGACTGCTAAACGCCTCCTCAAACACCAACTTGTAAGATACACACACACACAAATAAATGTCAGAGCTGTCAATTTTACATGTAGTGTGATTAATTATAATCATTTGAAATAATGAAATCACATTAAATTGATACACACACACACACACATATACTAAACACATGTATACACACACACATATATATACAGTATCTATATATAAGATATATATAATGATACAGTGTTGGGAAATGTTACTTTTAAAATAAAACTTACAATATTACTGGTGGTTGCTCCTAACAAGTAACTTACTTACTTAGTTATGTTTTATGAAAAGTACTGCATTACGTAACTTTTTCTCATCTGGCCTGAGCTTGCTTGTTTGTTTTTAATATAAAAAAGTTTTATTTTTGGCAAATGTAAAAGCCAAAACGGTTTTGAACCTGTCCACAATAAGGTCTTACTGACCTTTATGCCCTAATAAAATTAAATATCGAAATCAATCAGAAAAAAATATAAACCATAAATAGGTGCAGCACTTCTTTGACATCTGGATGCAACATGTTAAGCAGACAATACAAGAACCGCAGACTGAAATCTACCCAGCTAACAGGAAACATCACCAGAACTTTTGCTGCTATTCTGGCACGATATTGAGAAACGTTAATAGAATGTTCGTTTATCTATTAGTTTATAACACTACGTTATCTGGTCTTTAATAATGTTCTCAAAACTTAGCACAAAAATGTTGTTTATGCAATGTTCATGGACATTCATCAAACATTTTTTAAATGTAACTGTTTCAGAACATTCAGTGAATATTCAAAAGTAATGTTCCCATAGCGTTTGCAAAATGATCAAATGGAATGTTCCCTTTACGTTCATATCCGCTTGTTAAGTCTGACAACAGCTTCCGTGTCCAAACCTATGGTCCAAACGCTCTATCAGATACCACGAGAAAACAACAAAAGGTGCTAATATACACTCACAATGTGATATAATACTACCAAAAAAATTATAATCCTAACCTTTAACTCCATACCGAAATCCCAGATAGCCAGACAATGAAAATATAAATATAAATATAAAAATTATTTGTGTTTGGGATGCTGTGAGCATGGAGACTGTAGTGTAGACCGTAAGTTTGAAAACGTTTAGCTTAAATGTTTAATATGAATAAACAGTGCTCATAAACGGCTGCTGAGGTAGTGTTCACAAGTGAAGCGAGTTGAGGCTTGGACCCGGAAACAGCGCTTCTTACGTCACCACTTAACAACCGAATAACCAAGAAAACACTAGCAAAACGTTCTTAGAACACATTTTTCTTAGCTTGGTACTTTCTTCAAAACCCAGATTTTTCTCCTGTGACGTCCTTCAGACACAGCAGGGGTGTTCAGTCCTCATCCTGGAGAGCCAGCGTCCTGCAGAATTTAGCTTCACTTGTCCCAGCATGCCTGGCTGGACAATTAATCCTGAAGACCTTGATTACTTTGGTTCAGATGTGGTCATTTACATTGGCCTTCCAGGACACTGGACAGCCCTGAGGTACAGCATCAATAAAAGAACAAACACTTTTTTTGTGCTCGTAGTGTTACAGATTTTTGCCTAACACAGTCAGACACAGTCTGGTCCATATTTAGCAGCTGGCAGCTTATTCTGGCCAAGTACTGCACACTTTAACAGGAAGAGACTGTTTGCCTGGTATGTAAAACAGCCAATCAGGGTTAGTTTTACGTGCCTTTTAGGGGTGGTTGTATCTAAAATAACACAATAAAAAGATTTATTTGTGGTTGTCAGTCTTTACCTCTATAGGATATGGAGCTCCAGACTCTGGTTTCTGGACTCCAGTTCACGTTGTTGTTCTCCGGTAGATCGGCTCTCCATAGCTCCTGATACTGTCCAGCCTGATCCCTGCTGAAGAGGGTGAACAGATGGTCCCCGGCGTGATACTGCTGGTACTGGAAGCTCAAGCAGCCCGGCATGGGCACTGTGGTCATTGGAGACGCCAGCCTGGCCACCTCCTGGAAGCTTTTAGAGTCCACATACATGTACTGACCTGTGTGAATCAATGAAAAGGCATCACTGACAGAATCTGTTCAGCTATAATTATTTGACCCTAAAAGGATGTCTGACAGTATAACTATTGACTGGTACATACATACATAATAATGTTGTCAAATAATATGATACATTAATATTTATTTGTAGTCATGAAAGACTATATCATAATACTTTAAAAATATATTTTTTGTAGCATATGCAATAAAACACATCCAGACACATATTACATCATAAAAGTTGTGTGCATAAGATTTTTTAAAATTATATAAAATTGTATAAAATCATTCAATTTATAAAATACTTTTGTATAATATGTAGGGATAAAACATAAAATTGTTATACATTTGTATTTATGTTATATTATGATATATATATAATATGATAGTATATATATAATAATACAGTATAATTTTTTTGTATTGTACAGATTATACCAAAAGTATTACTGAACCTTTTTCAATGTCTTATAAAATTATACAATATAATTTTTCTGTATAATATTTTTTGTGTTGTATGGTATTTTATGCTAAATCTTTTTTCATATCAAATTGGATTATATCACAAAGCAGATGCTGTCAGACGAACCTGTTCCATCGTTCAGTGCAGAATCATCTGATCTTCCCACACGCCAGTTCATATATCTGTTCCACTCGTTAGTGTAGCCACACAGGTGATCTTCTTCAAAGTCACACTCTTTGCCGTCACATGATCAGAAAAAGAGTGATTACTTTGCATGAAAATGTAAATAACTGGTTTTGAAACTCTCTATTTCTGCAAGCCTTTTAAGGCCAATAGCATTTGGGCACAATTCTGTCGAACAAAAACTGAACAACAGAAATCTGGGTTCATTTAACAGATTTTCTTTTGCCTCAGGGAATCTGCACACCGGCTGGTTCCTAGGAATAGCCATCAGAACACGTTTTCTGTGGTTAACAGTTCTTTTCATGTGGCTGGCCCTGATTTTGGCATGACATTATTTAGTGTTACAAAGAAACAAACTAAGTGAAAGGCTGCTGAGCTGTTCTGGGTGTTTGCTAACATGCTGTTTACTGGCCCAAGTTATCAGAGCACTAACCTATACAGTATTTATCAGAGATCTTGATCTCAAAGATGGACACACTGCTGCCTTCTTCTTCTAGTTTGCCTTCAATGACGATCTACAGATGCAGAACAAATTTGTCATTGGAGTCACATGATAACATCCCATACATCAGCATATCCAGACTCTATTAATAGTTCTTACCTTTAAAGTTTCGGTGGAGTTCTGAAGGTCAATGCTGGCGATAAGCTGGCGATCAAATGGGCTTTGGGTCATCCAGAGCACCTCATCGAAACTCTCTACATCTGTGCGCTTCTGCACCTGCAGGGAGGCGCTGCCTGTGACCTGATAGACCATCCTGAAACAGCTCCAGTCCCGTTGCTCCACATCTGGACCGAAAATAACTGCCTTTCCCTTTCCCTGGTCCTCCTGGACGTGCTCTTTGACTGTGATGAAGAGTCCTGAGTGAAGCAGAACGAAAACAACATTCATGGCAAGTGTTTGTGTGTACCCTGAAATCCATGTTTGGACTGTTCATACTCTACTTCATATTCTGCAGGGCTTCATTACATTGGTAAAAAAAAATGGTGCAAACCTCTGTTCAGAATAACCCGTGTGAAACATTGCTTAATGGAAGCATAAAATTGGCCTTAAAGGGACACAGTTCACTCCAAAAATAAAATTCTGTCATCACTTACTCACTCTAAAGTCATTCCAAACCTGTCCAACAATTTTTATTTGCAGTATAGTACATGAGTCTCTATGAACATATGGAAAATGCACAAAGATTCTTCAAAATTTCTCCTTTTCAGCTCCATTCCATAAAATAAAATAGAATAAAATAAAATAAAAATAAGAGCATACATGTTTGGAAGGACATGAGATTAAGACATGAGACATGGTAAATAATGAACGATTCCTTTAATGCACCTATAGCATAATGTAAACATCCTATATATGACAACTGACGAATAAGATGGAAATTCAAATGAAAACTCTTAAAATAAATAAATAAATATATTGCTTAAAACGTGGCAAGTGCTTAGAAATCAATGTATTCTGATGTTTTTTAAGTGTTTTTTTATTTATCCAAAACCCTTTACAGGGGTCATATGATGCGATTTCAAGTTTTCCATTCTCTTTGGAGTGTTACAAGCTGTTAGATAAGATCCCTAAAGTTGCAAAGAGACAAAGTCTCAAACCCAAAGAGATATTCTTTTATAAAAGTTAAGAGTCAGCCACGCCCCCCTGAAACGTCTCGTTCTAACACGCCCCCACTTGTCTACCTCACTGTGTGGGAAGATTTGCATAACACCGCCCAAATGTTCACAGAAAGGAAGAAGGCGTAACTTTTGTTGCGCCACCCTGCTGCAAACGCCATGTTTGCATACTCTGTTTGTTTCGTTGTGAAAGCGAAACTATTTTGTTTGGTCTTCCAAAAGTGGACACGACTAGAAATCAGTGGTTAATTTTTATTTACAACACTGTTCCAGAACAGTTCAACCCAAATATTCAGATGTGTGCAGCGCATTTTATAGAGGACTGTTTCCTGATCCTGCTGGGAGTAGACTACAATGCCGGCTGTTCTGACTCACAGCCTGTAAGTATTTTTACATATTTAAAGGATTTGCCACTGATGATTTAAACGTGAGTTTTGAGCAGTGTAGAGTAGCGCTTGTTTTTGGTCATTTCTCCGATCACAAATGCAGACTGGTTTTATGTCTATGCGGCGCGATGCAACACAACGCATAAAAAGACAGTATAAGTCATTATAATCCATAATTATGTCCCCACTGGATGCAACGAATGCCTCGTTTATAATGGGTTTTAATGTTTTTGTCTCGTCGTTCCGGCCGGGACACGGCATCACAGTATGGTGAGGGGCGTAACATTTCCGTCACACGCTTGAGGTATTCGGCCAATCACAACGCACTGGATAGCTGGCCAATCAGAGCACACCTCGCTTTTCAGACCGATGAGCTTTGTAAAAATCGATGCGTTTCAGAAAGGAGGGGCATAGAGGAGAAACAATAATGTACAGTATGTGGAAAATAATGTGTTTTTTGAACCTTAAACCCCATAGACACATTTCATTACACCAAATACACAAAATAATGTTCTTTTTAGCAACGTAATATCTTTATGTCTTTATCATATCTTTACCTTTAATCAAGTTAAAAATATCATATGGCGCAACCATCAAATCGTAATATATTGTTCTTACACCTTGAATACATACTCATCCATGCTTGATCTTGATCATTATTTAAAATACTTTTAAAGTAAAAGCACATGGCATCTTACAGTCTGAACTAACCTTGTCTAGTCATAACAAGGCAAAATTATTCTGCACATTGGTTGCACCACATGACTTTTTGTTGGTCACACCACATGACTTTGATTTTGGAGGCAAATGTTTTTCAAATGCTTATACATTTTTTAATATAAACTGCTTCACTGCCTACCTATAGAATTTATAGAAATTATTATTTTAAAACAATTAACTAAACTAATACTGAAGTCAAATTTAATTCAGAAATTAAAAACATGTTCATCACATAAGATGTGTATTAAAGACACTGTATGTATAAATTGCATTTTTATTTATTTTTCTAATAAATTAATAGACTGGCCACTGACCCATAAAAAGACACAAACATTGAGATATCATCCATTCATGTGGTGACCTTGGCATCAAATGATTCCCAAAGCAATGCATTCATTGACATGCTGCTGAAACTCACCGGAAGATTTGAGGGTCCAGCTAAGAAAGGCCGGGTGGAAGTCGAACATATAGTCACATATGCTGTCCTGAAAGCTGCAGGAGCCTGACAAAAGCTCTGCTTTAGCTGTCACTGAGAGAAAAGAGCATTGAACACACACTTATGCATGCACAATGATCTACACAGACAACTTAACTGCATTGAGTCCTCACCAAACAAGCTCAGAAAGTAGAAAAGAAGCATCTTCCCTCCTATGTTTTGTCCTGCAAACAATAAATCAAATTACACCTGGTTAAGCACTAGAACTGATCTAGACTTCATTCTCTCATCTTGTCCTTCTTTCAAGCTGGCAGCATATAACTGAAGCTCAGATGTGATCCTTCTGTCTGGCTGCTGGAGAAGAAAAAGGGAGGGAATTAGGAGAGGGTTTCAATCATGTTGACCAGATTCAGTGGTTATACCTTCCCTTACCTCAGACTTTCACTAATGCATAGCATCAATAACAGCTTCATCAGCTGGATATTTAGATCAGATCTTTGTTTTCTCTCTTTAAATTTGTGTAACATCTTGAAATCAGACAGTGGGTTGTAAAGTACTTCCACTATGGTACTGTGCCATCTGGAGCACCAAAATCTCTCTTGCTTCTCGTTTTATTCGGGCAAGAATCCAGTACTGTGGGGTTCTAGTTATAGTTATGAAACATTTGTTGATGATATGAGCAAATCTGTATTTTACTTAAGTGCCTATGAGACATCTATAGCTTTGAAATCGATTCATGAACCAGGAATCAGAGACGCTTTCAAAACCTTAGGAATCGAACTCTAATTGATGCCACGTTTCTTTTTCTTTTTTTGTTGGTCAAGGGAATTAATTATTGTGTAGAGTCGACTGCTTTAAAACTCACTAGTATCAGAGTAATGCACATAAAACTCACATAACACTTTTACATAAAACGTGGTAAAAGACAGGTCAGCGTCAAACACCTTTGCGTTATAAGAATCAGAAGGAGCTTTATAACCAACACACACAAGGAATTTGACTTGGCGACAGGAGCTTCCAGTGCAGAAGAAAGTACACACATAGTGCAAACATACATGATAGTGCAGACATACATAGAATTACACAGTAAAGATGAAATAACACAGAACAGAAAAAAAAAAAAAAACGTTTAAGGGTTAGTTCACCCAAAAATTTAAATTACCCCATGATTTACTCACCCTCAAGCCATTAGTTTTATATGATATGACTTTCTTCTTTCAGACGAATACAATCGGAGCTATATAAAAATATGTCCTGCCTCTTCCAAGCTTTATAGTGGCAGTGAATGGCTGTTGATATTCAATAGTCCAATAAAGTGCACCCATCCATCATAAAAAGTGCTCCACTCGGCTCCGGTGGGTTAATAGAGGCATCCTGAAGTGAAAACTATTAAAATTATATTTAAAACTTTATAAACCATCATCTCCATCTCCCGCTGACAGTCATACGCGTGTTCATGAGCCAGTGATGACTTGGTGTAGGTGTAGCATAAGCTTTGGTGAGAATATGCTAGTCTCGCGAGAACCAAGTTTTGTTTACAGCGAAGGAAAACCAGTCTCCTCGTGGCTTATATTAAAATCCTCCTATATTTTTCTTTACAAATCCTCGTTTTGTACTTCTGATTCGTGACTGGTGTTCCGCATTCATCACTTCCCACCGGAGCTTACGCTACACCTTTGTCCTACGTCATCCGCTGGAGCGCCACTCTCTCGTGAACACGCGGATGACAGTTAGCGGAAGATAGAGATGACAGTTTATAAAGTTTTTAATATGGATATTTTCTAACAAACACACGATTTGCTTTAGAAGGCCTTTATTAACCCCTCGGAGCCGTGTGGAGCACTTTTTATGATGGGTGGATGCACTACTGGACTTGTGTTTGACTATGGAATATTAACACATATTCAACACCATAATAAAGCTTGGAAGAGCCAGGACATTTTTTAATATAACTCAGATTACATTCGTCTGAAAGAAGAAAATCATATACACCTAGGATGGTTTGAAGGTGAGTAAATCATGGGGTAATTTTCATTTTTGGGTGAACTATCTCTTTAAAGAGCAGCGATGCTAACGCTAACGCAAGAACTACTGAATGTACATTTAATTAAGAGTTTAAATCCTCTGAAATGAATCACAACATTGCAAATATTTATTTAAATCAAAAAGCATAAAAATCTCGACTAAAACAATGGTATTCAGGATTACTTAATATTTTATGAACTAAAACCCATGAAGCATTGCATATAATCCAATCAACAAAAGCATTACACTATAAAGCTATTGACTAACTTTTGCTTATTAAAAATGTTAAATATATATCTCAAATAAATGCGGGCATCAACTATTGACTTGATTATGTTATTTCCAGTGCTTCTGTGGGAGGTCTGTGGAGATCTTTTAAAAGTGATTTCAGTTTCCATGGTAACACCGCCCTCTCTGATTGGTGGATCACTCCTCAGGATTATGGGTAGTGTAGTTCTTAAACAGGAATTTGGTTATTTAACACAATTTAAAAAAAAATCTCATTTAAACCTCATTGACAAATTGTACAGGAAATCAGTGATCACAGTTTACAGTGCAAGAATTGAGTTTTGGAACCGACATGAAAGCCTGTGTTTCATATAACTATATATAATGTGTTATAATATAACACATTTTTGGCTCCCTTTTTTTTCAACAAGGCAGAAGCATATTATGTAAGAGGGAAAAAGATTAATATGGGAAAGATCTGGAGTGATTTGTGTCACACATGCCTTCAACAAACATGCCTGATAACAGACTT
This sequence comes from Sinocyclocheilus anophthalmus, assembly GCA_018155175.1. Lineage (NCBI taxonomy): Eukaryota > Metazoa > Chordata > Actinopteri > Cypriniformes > Cyprinidae > Sinocyclocheilus > Sinocyclocheilus anophthalmus. The sequence continues at coordinate 131,965 of JADLZN010004580.1, forward strand.
TCACATTTCACCACAATAAAAATGTTGTATGCCAAACAGTTAATTATATTCATATATAATTGAATTTATTCTATTTATTGGAAAAATTACATGATTGACATTTTACAAAATATGGGGTTTATTATATTGGTTATTTATAAAATGTATTTTTTTAATGTTGTGGTATCACTAAATTATTGGATTTTAAAAATTTTTATTGAATGGCAAGTAGTTATTGTGTGAGTGTGATGTTAATATATTCCAAGCCTAATCTTTTGGGGGAGCAGTTGGGGGTTTGGTTCCTTGCTCAAGGGTCTCTCACCTCAGTCGTGGTAAGGTGGAAGAGAGCGCTGTTCATTTGCTCTCCCCACCGGTACCGAGACTCAAACCTGAGACCTTTGGGTTACAAGTCCGACTCTCTAACCATTAGGCCACGACTGCCCCATTAAATTCTGTGCAGTTTACAGATTTTTTTTTTTCCAAATAAAGTGTGTTGAACTGGATTTGAAACAATGTTCTTCATGCACACACTCTTAAACAATTAGGGGATGAAGTCACACTGTTTGTTGTTATGTGCCAAACCATATAACAAATAATTAGAGGCTGAAGTCACACAATGTGGTCCAGTTTGGTAAGATGACATTAACATTGAATGCTGGCACAATTCTTGACCATATGAAGAAGTTCCCCAGGGGAGTCTCGGGAACTGAACTGAGTAAGCAATCGCTGATTTCAGAATTGACATTTGTTTCAGATTAGGTCTGGTTTTGTATTCCTCCCTTTGCATACACATTGTTGATACATTACTTAAGCAAATGCTTAAGCAAACATAACACTCGTAAACACTCTTTTGCGTGACAAGACCTCTTACGTCTAACAGGCAGCTGTTTTACAGTGCGAATTGAACATGTGGTCAAATAAGGTAAATATATGATTAAGAAAACTGTGTTCCACATGCAAACCAGAATCCTCATGTGAAACTAGTAGGGGCTAAAAAAAGCAGCTATATTTGAAGAACAATTTCTGAGTAAGCTATTTTTTTTTAAAATATAAAATATACTAAACAAAACCAAGAACGTGCCATTTTGTGTGACAGAAAATAAATACGGAATAAATACAAAAAACAAATATTTATTATTATTGTTTGTTTATGCATTTATTTATTATTCATTTATATATTTTGCGGGACATAGAACAACTTCATGGAGGTTTGAGAGTGGCCTGTATGTGTAAAAATGGTAACATTTTTATCCAGTTTTGTTTAATCGTGCCACCCTAAACAGGACAACTTATTTGCATTCTAGCTGAAGTACTGAAAGGATGAGTGAATTCTTAAACTCTATCAAACATTTATTGATTTGCATGTTCCCAAATGGTCTCAATGGAGCTACTTTCTGACATTTAGGAATTATTTATAGGCTTTCCTAGAATAGCATACATGACTGGGAGCATGAAATGTATGTGACATGATATATATATAATTTATATATAATTTTTGAAGCATTTTTAATGTATAAAATGCCTTTTGAGGTTCATTTAAATCATTATACAAAAATTATAAATACATATAAATGTATTATTTTTTTAGTGGATGAACGGTGGGAAGACTAAATTCTGATAACCTCTGCACATATTAATATAAACCTGTGTATGTGCAAAGGAAGTGTAACTGACTCTAAAGCACAGGACAGATGGTGCGATGCGTTGCGGGGTGGTTTGGGGGCGGGGAGGGTATTTACTGCCGTATAATCCGCTCTGATGTCACTGTGTGCCGAAGGAGGGGTCTGAGAGCCGCCGCTTAATCCCAGTGTGTTGATAAGAACAGCCGACGAAGATGAAGGCAAGCCGAGCAGCTCTTCTTCATCGCTTGTTCTAAGAACAGGTGAGTGTTCCGGATGATGCTGTGAGCAGCTGGTTCGCTCCGGCTGTGCGGCAGCAGCTCGCACCGGCGCTGCGCCTGCTGATCAGTTCACCGGAGGATGTGTTTGCCACCGCGCAGGCCCGCTACGGCACGAAATAACACGCGTTTAACTTTTATTACCGAGGGAAAGTTTCCAGATTGCACCGGTAAATCATATGTTGGTGTTTAATAGAAAATATCACTAGTTTTTTAATGTTCGATGCGCCGAAATGTCCAGATGGTGAGCGGTGTCTACCTGACTGCAGCAGTGAATGAATGCATCCACAATCGTTACATTTTGTAAGATACAATAAAAGCAATGCGGTTTCATGTTAAGGCTTTTGGTTTCCGCTTGTTTGGTGGTATTTCCCTGATATTAAGAGGCGAAATGTTTGTAATGCTAGTGTAGAATGCCACAATTTACTGGGAAACAGTAATAATAGATTGAACAGAACATTAGGCCTAGGCTAAATGTATGTAATCTTATGTTAAATACTATTGGGAAAAAATAAATAAATAAAAGAACAACCTTATGATTTACCATGAAAATCTATGTATTGAACAAGACATGCATACTTTAAAATACTGTTAAAATGTTGAAAATAAAAAACAGGTTACCTTGTAATTTATTTACAGTAAAAAAAATAGTGAAAGGTTTCCAAAAGCCATTGCCAGATCCATCTCATTTGATTATATTTTATATTTAAGTCAGTTTATTTTTATAACTTTATGCATGTTGTAGTGTTTTTTAATTCATTTATTTTTATATTTATTAGCTTGAAAAGGCCGGTTTTGATTAACTTTAATTCATCGTGTGGCCTTCTCTTTTACCTGTGTTATTAGTGTTGTTCAGTTTATTTTAAGGTACAAAGAAGCTTTTAGTTCTTTAGTTATATTGATATCAGATAATAATATATACAGGTATGAACTGTAAAATATACAGACGCCAAAAGTTGCCCTATAATGCCTAAAACATTTTCATCATATTATTTTCGGTGAGTTTCTAGCCACTGCTATAACCACAGCTGTCAGGGTTTTTTTTTTAACCATAACTTGATTTTACAATTGAAGCAGGATTTGCATTTGGATTTTTAAAAAAGAATCCCATCGTACATTAAACTCACTGTGCTTTACTGTACCTGCTGTACGTTAATATTATTATATTTTTGTTTGTAATATTATTTACATTAACATTATGTAATTGATGTTCTTTGTCATTTCATACACAGTTATACTAAATAATTGTATATACTAACCTGACAAATTTATTGGTGTTTTTAAATTATTATTATCATTTTTATTTCACTTTTGTTTGTATTAGTGTATAATGCAGTTCTACTTTTTGCCATCTGAAAGTGAGCGACACCACCTGCCACCGGAACTGCAGGGTGACTCTAATATGCATGCATGCTCTAAGTTGTAAACAATACAAAGAGGTTGCATGGTGAAAGTGAAGATCTCTGTTTAAATAGGGAGGTAAATCCCCTGGCTTTGGGTTTTTATGGGAGGTTTGACAGATGAATCTGCTGAACTCCAGGACTGGTGGAGTATACAGCATGACGGCTGCCCACGGTGAGGCCATCTGTGACAGTGCCACTGTCATAAACCATGTCTCTGTGCAGAAAAACAAATGCAACGTGTTCCTCTGTCATTATACAGACACACATAAGAGTCTCATAGCTTGTTAAGACATTAAGTGCATTTAGATGTTTACAATTACGGATATCTCTGTTAGATCACGGTATTAACATTTTTTGGACATGATACTATGGTATTGTCATGTTTTTGTTTTTTTTCTGCTTCCCATATAACATGTTTTCCCACATATATTGTTGGGTGTCATTCAGGCTGTTCAGCAGCATCTAGACAATGAGCAGTGAGTGGGCGGAGCCATGAGCCATAGGGAGGAGCCAGAGGAGGCAGGTCTCAGAGGTCCTCCCCCTCATCGTGGCAAGCACCCCAATGGGACTCCTCTAGAGGGAAGTCGACCCAGATGGAGGCCATGCCAGCTTCACAATCCGGATGCAGAAGGCCAAGGCCACCACCATCAACACTATCATCACCAAGCCAACCAGCACACTTCTGGATCTAGCCGAGGTCCACCACGTCACCGTAGACGGCATGCTCCCGGTGAAGCACATCGCAGGCGGGCTGAAAGCGGAGATACAGAAGCTAGAGCTGGCCAGCAGCCCAAACCGGAGGTGTCAAGACACCATCGAAGTAGTGAGAGACTCCATCAGCACAGATATAGACAACAGCACAAAGAAGAAGAAGAAGAAGAACAGGTGGTCAAAACTCCTTCAAAAGAACAAACTTCAGAGCCATTATCTCCAGAAGATTGCTCTCAAGATTGGCTGACTCCTTCTCCTCAGGATGAACCAATCATTGATGGACTGGATGGAAACTGTCCAGATCTGTCCCATTCATCTAATACACAGGTTGATCGTGATCCAGAATCTTCAATGGAACAGGTGGAGGAGAAGGTTCAATGTGAAGAATCAAAGTTAGGCGAAGAGGATCTGGTGAAAGAGAACCAAGAAGAGAACTATTTCAGAGAAACTCCCGAGCAGGACTATGCTCCTCCTAAGATTGCTTCAAAAAGTCGGCCTGAAAGTAAAAGAGCCAGTCCGCTAAGAGTAGACGTTCCACCATTCGCCACATCTCCTCACCAGATGATGAACAAACCTTTTTTCCAGTCTCCACGGACCTTCCCTGAGACTCTTCGAGGCCACAACTTGGATCCAAAGTTATACCCTGCTCATTTTAACACCGGTTATGCTCATACGAACAAGGATAAAGGGTTTGAGAGTGCCATGTCCCATGTTGAAGACCACCAAGAAGATCTCTCAGACTCTAGTCCTGAAGCCTGCACTGATTCTTACCCACAACTAAGCCCAGATTCTCACCTTGAAGAGAGTCCAACAGAATATCAGACAGAATCATACCTAACAGATCCTCCTCCAGCCCTTGAGGGACCTCAAACGTACGAGAGGAACCAGAGCGTGACCATGGATGAGTGTGATCACCAGTGTGACCCACAGGAACACATCGGTCAGTTTAGTTCAGTGGGCTCCAGGCTGCACCACTACGATGAACAGTCAGGAGATGAAGCCGAAAGCTCAGGGAGAGTCAGAGCCCAAGTCAGGAAGACGTCAAGCTCGACTAACCTTTCTCAAGAAGTTCATCCTTACGAGGAGACTTCGGAAACTACTCGGCTTTCACCTGATTTACAGGTAGAAGAGATGGAAAGACCTGACAAGGCATCCACTCCAGCCCCGGATCAAATAACAGAGTCTTGCAGAGCTACAGGAGACGCTGTCTCTTTGGCCATCAAGGATATTAAGGAAGCTATTGAGGAGGTGAAGACCAAGACGGTGCGTTCGCCCTACACGCCTGACAAGATCACAGAGCCCGTGTGGGTGATGAGACAGGATTTGAGCCCTGTTGAGGAGAACCATCCTCAGCTACAGCCTCAGACTCACTCATATCCACAGTCACCGTGTCAGCTATCACAGTCTTCTTCACAGTATGCGGTGAGTGAGCTGTCCGGCATAATTACCACAAACCCTTGCGGTGAAGTTCCTTATGAAAGTTTATTTTAAATAGGCCACAGTTAGACCTTTTGTAGAATGACGCCAACATTTTTATAGTTTTTATTCTACAAGCACAGACATGAAGTAAATTAGTTTTTGTGGCAAATATCTAAAGAAATTATAAAACGGATAGTTCCGGTCCTTGGTTCTGATTGGTTGAGCCGCGTTCGACGCTGTTGTAAATTACTCTACAAACACACACACCTCTGTTTACGTTTGTGTGTAGCTCTGCAACCGCTTTGTAGCAACCACAACTGATTCTGAGGAACTACATTGTTTGGCGGAAGAATACTGTTTTTAGTAATATCATTACACTTTATTTGCTCTGTTGTATTTTGTGAAACCTTACTACGTATATAGAATAACCATTTTATAAAAGCAGTAACCCCCGTGAATAATTCACTGGTAAACCACGCTTCTGGGCGTATGCTTTAACTGAATACCAGGTTTTCTGCAGCCATGGAAAAACCCGTAAATGACTGAAAATTAAAAAATTTCCAGGAAAAGTCACGCAGTTACACTTAGCTTTATTTAAAAATATTTCAGCTGCTAGAAATTGCTTTTCTTGAGTGGAGTTGCTGTAATTTTTTAAATAATAAAATAATAACCTTATACAGTAATCATGAACGACAGGAAAAGTCATGGAAGTTGATTAGTCAACATAAGGTGTACAGTAGGAACAGAAGCCACGGAATAAATGATTTTACACATAATTTGATTCTAAATTTGATCTAAATTCTTACAACTCATCAAGTGATTAAAATAAGGTATTTACCGTAGACTGTGTAAAAACATGGACGTAGTGACCGTGACGTCACCCGTAGTTTTCTGAAGAGCGTTTTTGAAGTTCAAAGTGGGCGGAGCTGGCTGTCGCCATCTTGGCAGCGCGTCACTCTCGGATAATTAAAAATGGGCAGAGAGGAGGGACGTGGGTGGAGCTGGTTGCTGAAACCACACCCACCGAGCTCGACGGTGGTGACAGCAGCGGCAATCCACCTGCCACTCAAGTGGCCACGCCCTTAATTATGCAGAACTTTAAGGCTTAATATAATGTAAACGGATGAGTTATAAAAAAAATTAACCCCCTCACATGAAGGGCAAAATTAGCTATGTGTACCGGCGTAACATATTGTTTTCTGCGGTAAAAGTTGGGCATTTTAAACAGGCCTCTAGCGGCCAGTCGATGGAAGTTGCAGTTTAAGCGCTCCGTGTGGTTTCAAGGAGAGAGACCGGAAGGTTGCCGCGATGGGATTTACATTAACAATTTTTGAGAACAAGTGCTGATAGTAATGCAGCATTTGTATGATTTTAATAGAAGCGGTTACCCTTAATTTTTTACAGGCTCCAATCAAGACGCTGAAACTCCTATTGGGAGCAGAATCCTCTGGAGTCCCTATCAGGACACAGGGATCTAGGGCGTCAGGCCAGGGTGCCAAGGGAAGAGGTGATTTACTTTATTTGACTCGCAGTTGAGGAATTTATTATTTATTTTATGACTTATTGCTTACACTTTTACTGTAAATTGTAAACAAAATGAGTTTTTGGTTTGCAGCGAGGAGAAAGTTGGCCTCTTCCTCGTACATATGTAGATGGAATGTTTAAAGAAAACCGGGATATTATGATACTGCGAAATAAGACTCGTAAGGACGTTAGTCTCCTGAATAATCTTGTAAAATTGTAAGCACATCTCTGTCTAAAAACTATCTGTGTATCTCTCTATCTCTTCTCTCTCGCATCTCTCTCTCTCTATAATATAATATATATTATATAAGATAGATAGATATGCAATTATACTGTAAACTTCTCACATTTTCCCAATGCCGCCAAATATTTCCCGGATATTAGTTATAATATAAGACCTTATTAATAAATAGTAATTTAATTTTGGTTATATACTATTTTAAAATATTACACATAGTTTTTATATTATATCTGAATATATGCAAACATTTTTGTTTTTAGGACTATTATGATTCATAAGTATTCATAAGGAATTTATTCCTTATTATTATGATTCATAAGGAATTTATTATCCTGCATAATCTTGTAACATTGTAAGCCATCTTTACATCTATACAAATAGGTTTGAAATGTCATTTAAGTTTTGATCTAACAAAGCCTGGTTCACAAAAACTATGTCCAGTGTTACCTCAAAAAGAAACAAGAAAAAGAAAAAAGATACATTTATTTAAAATGTTATTTAAAATATTATATATACATACTGCCTAATACGTATTGTAATATGTGCAAATATGTGTTTTTAGGACTTTTTTTTTATGTTTTCAGGGCAAGCACATTTTCCCTGGAATTTTTATTACCATTATGCAAAAATTAGTAAATGAATGGATAATATGTGTTCTATTAGTATTCTTTCAATGGTACAACATTTGTATACGCTATATTTGTTGTTTTGCCTTTTTTCTGATTTAAATAAAAAAATAAAAAATACAAGTTTATACCAAAACTGTGATTTTTGATCCTTGTGAGAATGAGAATTACAAACACAAATATAAAACATTCATAGAGATTCCACTGATTTGCATATTAAAATGAATGCACGATAACAGGTTTAATGTTCTGTTGTGTTTATGGTCCGCCTGTTTCCACAGTTCCCGGCCCATGTGACTCTGAGGATTTGATTGACGGCATCATTTTTGCCGCAAACTACCTGGGTTCCACCCAGCTGCTGTCAGAGAGGACGCCCACGAAGAGCGCACGCATGCAGCAGGCCCAGGAGGCCATGAGCCGCGTCCGGGTGAGCAACACACCCGTATATAGACTGGGGACGCCGGAGTTTCCTCTGGTGTACTAATTATTTGATGTCCCTGTCTGCTCTCCTTTTACAGCGTGCTCAAACATGTACACAGCAACACCTCTCTCAGTCAGTAACATCACGATTCATCTAAGGTTATGTGAGGTTATGGATGAAAAACATGTCACAAACATCTCTGGATATCTAGCATCCATGTGCTAACAAACAAATCTGAGTGACAGTTAGATGATTCTGAGAGTCAGGTTTTGTCTCTGGGGCCGCTGATGTCATTCTGATCACAGCCCAACTTTTGATAGTGTTTCCCACAAAGCTTCAGCCTATCACAATACCAACCCCCCCGTCCCCCCCATCCCCCACCTTCAGCCAAATGATCCTGTTTTATTTCATCTGGGCGTATCCTCCATCTCCAAACCAATCGCGGACGCCCACCATGCCATTTTATGTTTGTAGGCTTTATTTGACCGTTCTCTGTTTTTATTTGTCCCTTGTCGAGCAGACAGCCCAGACACAGGCCAAAATCAGAAATAAGGTACGCTATTTGTTCCTGTATACGTGCGGGTCTTTTGTACGTTTGGTATTTGCAGTATTATGTATTTTTCGCTGTTCTTTTTCTTTTGACAGGCATATTTCTGATTACAAGGAGCAAGGAATTCAAATCTCTAATGCTGAACACTTCGATGAGTGACTAGAGAGTGGTGTATATGCTAGTACAGGAAGTGATGTGCTATTTTAAGAGTAATAACTGTGTGTCTTCCTCTACAGTATCAGCAGGGCACTGAGAGTGGGCCACCGGCCAGCACAGAAGTGGACCTCTTTATATCGACGCAGAGGATCAAAGTGCTCAGCGCTTACACACAGGTGCTCAACACTCTTCGAATCACTTTCATGCTGGTCTCACTTTGAATTTGCTGTTTAAAAATACACGAGAGCAGAGCTTCAGGTGTCTTGTGCTGGACAGGCTTGTCACTAAAGACGCAGTCAGGTCTAGAACTGCCACTCAGACAGTCTGACCAACGTCATGTAAAGCCACTCACTACTGCATGCTGTTTACATTTCAAGTTTCGTTTGAAAATGTATGAACTAAAATTTATTTTGATATTTCTATTGAAGAATTAAGTAAAAAATGTCAGGGTGATACAAATGTCCTGATATAATGAAGAAACACAAAATTTGACCAAAATAATACAATTCTTTAAGAGAAAACCTTAGTAGTTTGTCATAATCTTTTATCATTATTTATAAATCAAACACTGCTTGTTAATAATATATATGTATACTGCCAAGTCATCTGAAGCAACAAACATGCAGAAAAAACATAATACAGGAAGTGATGTCATAGAGAGGGACTGCTGAAGACCCTCATCATGGATGTGTGTCAACATCAGTAAGTTTGTGATGCAACTGCCAAAATGTAGGATATTTATGAGGTAATAATTAATGATATTTGTAAAAAATGCGTTACATTCAAAATTTTAATTAAAACCAAATATTTTCCAAAACAATATGAAGCCAAGATGAATACAGAGTGCACATTTCAAAGAACTCGTCACGTGTTTTAAACTAGATTTTTGTTTTTATTTGTTGTGGACTCTTGTCTTTGACCCAAATATGCAGTTACAGGAATAATCCTCAATCATTTTGATCAAATGTTTGGCACTTCGAAAAACCAAATCGTCCGTCTTCATCTTGGCAGGACACCATGATGGACCATCCTCTGAGGACCATCTCGTACATCGCTGACATCGGGAACATGGTTGTGCTGATGGCTCGCAGGAAGATGATTCTTGCCACGCAGTCGGAGTACGCAGCACACCCATTTCCTTCCCAGGGGCGGGCTCTGTGGGACGACTGCCCGCCAGATTCAGGATGATTCTTCCAGCGTGTTTGAGGTGTCTAAGATGTTAAGCGTAAGACCCCTCCCTGCATCCTATTTTGTCGCTGCTGAGCTCCCTTTGCCAGGATCTTCTTGTGTTTTCTCCTTGTATTTGTCTCGTTTAGATTCCTCCGTCTTCTGCCAGTCTCGCTATGCTCGGAAGCACTTAGCGTCGGCGTCTCCGTATCATCGGTCAGGCCTTCAGCGTTGCGTATCAGGAGTTTCTGAGAGCCAATGGCATCGATCCAGAAGACCTGAGCCAGAGAGAGTACAGCGACCTGCTCAACACTCAGGACATGTACAACGACGACCTCATTCACTTCTCCAAGTCTGAAAACTGCAGAGATGTAAGTTAACCAGTGGCCACAAAGTGACTGTAGCTGAGTAAGTGTTTTTTCTGTTTCCCATTCTTTTCCAATTTGGGTTTTCCAATGGCCAAATCTTCATTTAAAAGACTATTACAGCCGTTTTAAATGTGTGTGTACAGCCCTGCAAAGTAGCAACAGTTACAGTATTTATTTGTTGCTAAGCCAAAGCCTGCAACTAGACTGTTTGAAAATGATGTTCTTTGAAAAATGAAGTTTTAAATTAATATATTTTAAAATAACTGGGGGAATTCTGGTAATATCAGTCAGGTTTGGTGTGCCTCTTATTAAATCATACATATAAAATTATAAAGATTCATTTATTAATTAGAGTTCTGTTTAACGTTTAACGTTCAACGCTAAAGGGTTGAATATTAGTTCTAAAATGGCTAAGATAGGAAATATCACACTACATATTACTCAGTCTTCAAAAATTTAGCTTTGTGGGTCCAAGTAAAGAACTGGGGGTCTGTACATTTTGTTTAAATAAGATCTAAATAATAAATAATGAAATGAATTGCCCTCGCCGTGGTCACACCGCCACGCCGACCCACATCGGACTAGAGCGGACAAAAATCCTATAATCCCATCAACAAACCATTGTTCAATGGAGATCGCTTGCGACTTCCGGCGACCCCACGAGGCGACAGTGACCGTTGGGCGACTGGAAATGCTGTGTGCGAGCAAGCGTAGCTGGCTGTAGCTTCAAAGTGACAAAAGAAGTTGATACTTCTTCCACTTTATGCAAATACGCAGCGAATTATATGCGAGCGACTATCAATAGGAGTGAAGAATCTGTCAGTGATGCTCACACGTCACTGTCTAGAGTGCAGGCAAGACAGGACAGATTTCCTGAGCGATTTCACTGTAACCACATACATGGATATAAAAAATTAAAATAAAAAAAAAAACGTTGGCTGTCTAATTGAGTTTGATTCGTACATCGATGGTTCGAATTGTTAATATTGCGTGTCAGCGGAGCATTTAGGGAGGGGCACCGGTTTTTATTTTATTTTCATGGGCACGAGTACTGCTGTAGGTTTCTACAAACCCGATTCCAAAAAAGTTGGGATACTGTACAAATTGTGAATAAAAACAGAATTCAATGATGTGGAAGTTTCAAATTTCACTATTTTATTCAGAATACAACATAGATGACATATTAAATGTTTAAACTGAGAAAATTTATCATTTTAAGGGAAAAATAAGTTGATTTTAAATTTCATGGCATCAACACTTCTAAAAAAAGTTGGGACAAGGCCATTTTTACCACTGTGTGGCATCCCCTCTTTTTTTTTTATAACAGTCTGCAAACGTCTGGGGATTGAGGAGACAAGTTGCTCAAGTTTAGGCATAGGAATGTTGTCCCATTCTTGTCTAATACCGGCTTCTAGTTTGTCTGTCCAACAGATTCCTGTCTTCTTTTTGTCTCTGTCATCTTTGCCTGTTCGCATCTCCTCTATTATGATTGAGGCCACATGTTTTCCCGTATGGGTGAAGATCTGGACTGTACTATGTGGGTCGACCCCATAATCAGTTCCCGGATCCTTCTAGCCGTTCAGGCCATGATTTTGTAATTGAGTTGGGAAAATGGCAAGCTAATTCCCGCCTGAATATCGATGACGCACTTCTGGATTTGGATGCTAGGTTGTCTTATGTTGTATCACACATTTCCCGATGAGTGTATTACTCTGTCCCATCCGCGTTGCCACAGCACAATCTTGAGGCGCGTGAATAACACTTGGGTTGTCCTTGGGTTGTCCTCTTTAGTCCGGATGATATGGAGTCTCAGTTTTCCAAAAAGAACTTCAAATTCTGATTCGTCTGACCACAGAACAGTTTTCCACTTTGCAGTCCATTTTAAATGAGCCTTGGCCCAGAGAAAACACCTGCGCTTTTGGATCATGTTTAGATATGGCTTCTTTTTTTGACCTATAGAGTTTTAGCTGGTAACGGCGAATGGCACGGTGGATTGTGTTCATTCTGCTCCCTGACTTATCTCTGTTTTTCTTCGAGTACACCTTACTAGCCCCTGAGCCCTACTGTGTGATCGCCCTCCAGTTCCAATAGCATTCACTGTATGTGATGCAGTGCCGTCTAAGGGCCCGAAGATCACGGGCATCCTGTATGGTTTTCCGGCCTTGACCCTTAGAGATTGTTCCAGATTCTCTGAATCGTTGGATGATATTATGCACTGTAGGTGATGATGATAACTTCAAACTCTTTGCAATTTTTCTCTGATAAACTCCTTTCTGATATTGCTCCACTTTTTTTGCCGCAGCATTGGGGGAATTGGTGATCCCCTGCCCATCTTGACTTCTGAGAGACAATGACACTCTGAGAGGCTCTTTTTATACCCAAACATGTTGCCAATTGACCTAATAAGTTGTTTCAAAATTTGGTCCCACTCCAGCGCTTTGCCTGGTTCCTTTATATGTACATTTTTACTTTTCCGGCCTCTTTCTTGCTACCTGTCGCCCACTTTGTTTGGTAATGTGTAGCTCTCATTGAAATTCCAAATGAGCTCCGCATATTTGGCATCACATCTTCCAAATGTCCACTATATATCTATTGTGAATAAAACTATAATGTTATAATATATGAAATATTGTACAGGCATATCTGGGTTCCCCCAACTTTTTTGGAATTGGGGGGTTTGTTATAACTACACTCCTCCACCAGCTAGAATGTACTTTTATTTTAAGTCTATTTTCCTACGTCATAAATATAAATACTATCTTAGGTTTTACCGGCAATAATACAGTTCATGTCTGATTCGCATTTTATATGTCCCAGATATGTCCAGAGCTCTGCAGTCTAGCCAGATAGACATTAAGCTAACAGCAGTAGGAACCTGCTCCACTAAGCTTCTTTCACAGCACGGAGTCCTAGGCGACAGACAGGCGGCAAAAATGTCGCTGGCGGTGTGAAGGGGGTTGAGCCCACATGGACTCACCGTCAAGTCATCCTAGTTGTATATGACTTTCTTATTTCAGATGAATCCAATCAGAGTTACATTAAAAATTGACTTTGATCTTCCAAGCTGTGTAATGGCAGTCAGCGGGTGTTGCATTGCATCAGTTCCAAAAGAAGTTCAAATTAAATGTGCAACGCCGACCTCATACGTCATCCTCCAGGAGCTGCTTCCGTGTACAACTGTTGGCACAAGCTACATTAAAGTGATTATTACGTTTTGAATATGGATTTTTTTTCTTACAAAAACGCATCGATTCGCTACCAGAGGCTTTTGTTCACCCCCCCCAGAGCCGTGTGAGGCACTTTTTATTACACTTTTTATGGATGGGCGCTCTTTTATTTGAAGTTTTTTTTTTTTGTGTTTTTTTCTTTTTTTTTTTGGTACGTCTTTTGGACTGATGCATGCAACACCGCTGAGTGGCATTAAACAGCTTGAAGGATCAAAGAAATTTTTTAATATAACTCTGACTGTATTCGTCTGACAAAAGAAAGTCATATACACCTAGCTGACTTGAGGCGAGTAATTTGGTGTGCTAATTTTCCTTTTTGGGTAACTAACCCTTTAAGCTTGGAACAGTTAAAAAAGCCCAGTTTTAGCATAATAAGTGAAAAACATACCTTTATTTGACTGTGGTAAAAGATCCACTTGATAGATTTATACGCCTGAATATCAAAACCATTTTTAAGGTATAAATATGTACAGACCACAGAATTAGGGACAAAAAAGAGTTCTACATTGACCATAATTGTCATAAATATCATTTATGGAGTTATTTAATTTTGGTAAAATGCAGGTAGAACTGGACTTTTTGCAGTGGTTACAAATGATGATGATGCAAACTGGCTGATATTCCGAAAGCGAAAACCCTTTGTCCCGTTTCGATTGCATTTTGTGGTTACACTTTTATTTAAGGTGTTTTGTACCGGTAAGTACTTGATTATATTAATTACTACCTGTACTTCTATATTTAAGGGGTTTGGCTTAGAGTTACTTCGGCATTTACATTATGCATAATTGAGCTTGTTATATTATAATAGTCAGAGTGCCGTTAACGTGTAACAAGTACACCTTAAAATAAAGTGTTACCAAATGTTTTTAATAGAATGATTATTTTACTTAAAAATAAATTTTGCCGTGCACACTAATAACTAAAACTATCAAATAATATGACTAAGTTTATTATTTATGCTTTTACCTGTAATTATATCAGTAAAGAGTCACGGGGACGCAATTGGGACACAAATCAGACACAAATGGCTTCGTCTTCTGTACATTCTTCAGCAGTCATAGGACCTTCACTAAATAAAATCACTGCTTGAGTACATTTAGTGACATGACATGTGGCCAAGTATTCAGAATTAGTATTGGTTTACCTATCCAAAGTGCACCCACACAGCAGTGAACACACACACACCCGGAGCAGTGGGCAGCCTTTTTTTTTTGCTGTGGCGCCCGGGGAGCAGTTGTGGGTTCGGTGCCTTGCTCAAGGGCACCTTTGTCGTGGTATTGAAGGTGGAAGAGAGACCTGGTCATTCTCTTTCCCCCACCTACAATCCCTGCCGGAACCGAGACTCGACCCACAACCTTTGGGTTATGGTCCGACTCTCTAACCATTAGGCCACGACTTGCCCAAAAAAAGCAGTATTCTGTGAGCACACTGCGTCAGTATGTCGGATGTGTTTGTGTCAGGTGTACATTGAGAAGCAGAAAGGGGAGATTCTGGGTGTGGTAATCGTGGAGTCCGGCTGGGGCTCCATTCTTCCCACCGTCATCATCGCCAGCCTGATGCACGGCGGACCCGCGGCCAAGTCTGGAAGACTGAACATCGGCGATCAGATCATGACCGTCAACGGCACCAGTCTGGTGGGACTGCCGCTCTCCACATCAAAACAATTTTTATCCAAACAAATTTGTACACGGCAAACAGTATCCTTTTCAAACTCAACAAACCCCACATCTACAAACCAATCAGTACAGAATTAATTTAACATCAATCATAACACAACACAATACACATACCATAACTATTTATCAACCTGTCAGAAAGCAAAAAATTCATTAAAGTAGGACTCATTTCTTTTACCTTGTACATTTATAATATGTTTTATTAAAGGGGTCATCGGATTCCCATTTTCCACAAGTTTATATGATTCTTGAGGGTCTTAATGAAAAGTCAGTAACATAGTTTGGTTAAAATTTCTCAATGGTAGTGTAAAAACCACCTTTGGGATTGCCTTGTTCACAAATGGTACCTGTTCTGTGTTCAGGGGCTGAAGGCTCAATCCAGGATCAAGTTGAACATCGTCAGGTGTCCTCCTGTGACCATGGTGCTCATTCGCCGACCAGACCTGCGCTATCAGCTGGGTTTCAGTGTACAGAATGGCATTGTGGGTGTTCACATCTAAACACCAGAAATGGGTTGTCAGTTTCTGTCATGTTTTACGAGCTACTAACAGAGTTTGTGTTTTGTTCAGATCTGTAGTCTGATGCGAGGGGGGATCGCAGAGAGAGGAGGGGTCCGCGTCGGCCATCGCATCATCGAGATCAACAGTCAGAGCGTGGTGGCCACAGCTCACGAGAAGATCGTTCACATCCTGTCAAACGCTGTGGGAGAGGTAAAGATCCGCCTGTGTCAAGAGCTGCTCGTTCGGTGAATCAGTTCATTCACACGATTCAATTAAATAAACTAGATCAGTCATAATTCAGTAGTCTAATTCAGAAGTCTGAAAGACATTTTACATCATTCGTTTTTGTTGCCAATATTTTATTACTTCAAAAAATTATTAAAGGACAAATAATTAGTCAAATGCTGCTTCTTATGACTGTTTTTGAATCAGTTTTATAAATCAAAGAATGTTTTTGTTCTATTAGATTATGCACGTTTTCAACGCTAATTGAGATCATGATTTCATTCAATTTGATTTCGGATAGTTTCAACTCTAAATTCTGGATGAGCCATGATGAACACATATCTGTGATTCATATAAATGTGCATATTATATATACAGTTAGTTGCTATGTTGCTTGGCAACTGTAAATTACTGTTGAACTGTATGGAAGAGCCTTATTAATAGAGTTCAAAATATATTCCATATTGGTTGGCTTTCATCATGTTTCTATTACTGCCATTTTATAACAGTTGATTTTACAACAAACAACAAGGTTTTATGTAATTAAAAATATATATTTGCTTCATTTAGATCATTGAGATACTGTTTTAGTTTTAGTAATTTTTTTTAGTATTTTAAAAAAATTATAATTTTTTTTTTTTTTGAAGTTGAGCAATTTTGTTTGCATTTTGCCATTTTTAGTCGTTTTTAAAAAAAACACTATATCGTTTTTCTTCATTTAGATTCGAATGTTGGCTTGGCAACTAGATGAAATAAAATAAGTTAAAGTTTCTTAAAATGTATTTTATTTCCAGTAACAAAATTGATATATACAGTATATGTTTTAGGGTTTTAGGTGTTTACACAACATACTGAAAACGGAAAAGTTTTTCCTTTGTATTTTAGAAGAGTTTCATGCACAGACGACAACATTGTCAGAATGATCACCGTTCACACAGATCTGCGAAACGACTAAAAGCGCTGTATTATTCATGCCAGGCCAGTAGATGGCGACGTCACTTTGAAAAGAATCATTTTCAAAAACTTGCACTTTTAAACCAGGTTTTATAAGTTTGCATTTTCAGGCCCTCAAAACCGTTGTCATGTAAATGAACGGCCAAAGCGCATACACATTTTAAATAAACATGGTGTCGTGTAAACGCACACTTACGTTAACTATAATAAACCTGGCTGTTTTTCATGGCAGGCTTTGCTGATAGCATGTTGCTAAGCTAATTGCTAATAATCTTAAAAATATGATGCACACATGAACGGTGATCCAGTGAAGGTGAATACTGTAATATGTTGTTTTTGTCAGATCCATATGAAGACTATGCCTTCAGCCATGTACCGCCTGCTCACGGCCCAGGAACAACCCGTCTACATCTGACACTCTGCAGGGCTACAACACCATCACCTCCACATCAGCTGATCCAGAGTTATTATTTATTGAAAGATTAATATAACTGTTTACAGATTTATTTAACTGGATGTATTTATTTATTACACATTAGTGCAGAAACCAAACCATTCCAGCACCATATGACCTGCCTTAATCTCTCTGGTCTGACTGATCTCTGAACGCCTGGCATTAGTACCAAAGAGAAGTGAATGCAGATCAATCATGTGCTCGACACACGACTGGACCTAAACTATCACAGAGATCAATGGCACTGAGCACAGTAATACAGGATTCAGTCGAACTCTTACTGACACAGATCTGATGTATGAGCTCTACTGTAGTCATCAGTCAACTCAAAGTAAAGGAATCAATGAGCTAAATATTTACACTGGTATGTTTTCATTAAAGTTGTACATTTTCTATAGAACACATTTATATATGTTTTGACCCAAGGTCTCTAGATTAAAGTGATAATCTGACTTTACTTTCATTTCTGGTTAATCTGCTCTTAAATAAAAGCATTCGGTGGGTCTCACTAAGTTCAACACTGTTGTGGGTTTAGCAGAAAACAACAGCAGTCACCATTAAGTACCTTATGTCATGTAGGAAACATTTAGCATTCGTAGAGTCCAGAACGCCGAAAAAGCAGTACTCTAGTCCTTAGTGTCACATGATCCTTCAGAAATTCATTCTAAAAAAAACATTTTCTGATCATCAGTAACGCATTCATTTCTGTAGACAGCAGTGTACATTTGCAACCATTTAGATTGCAGAACTTTTGTAGATAAATATAAAAGCACAATTAATAATAACGGTAATTACTATAAAATATTGTAGAGACGGACATAAAAAAAATCTATCAGAATCGGTTAATTTCTGCTCTAGATATGGTTTGGGTTATTGATAGTAATAGTGAGACAAGCATGAATAACGACAAGTAAAAGTAACAACATTAAAAGTCAGGTTTATTGATTTGTCTTTAAAAATCCCACAATTCTGTTTTATTAGTGGTTAAACCCAAAGCACTGATCACAGACACACACCAATAGTGTGAACATTACACATGACCTTCTTATATTCTCAGAGAATCGATATAAAATCTGATGTGAAGCCAGTTTTTAACATAATTAGAGCATAGTAATATATGGTTAATACATGTTTGATCAATGACATTAAGGCACTCCAGCAAATGTTTTGGAAAATAACATTTAAACCAATTTCACTTTTGGTTTATGGCAAACTTCAGCAGTGTAAATGAGGAAAGTGTAACGTTAACTCCATCTAGAAGCATTGTGGGGGGAAAAAAACACTACAGGCACACATGAAATTTCATATAAAAACATTGCAGGTATAAAAAGATGCTGTTTTATAAATGGCATGTATATACTGCATGCGTGTTTGTGGCTAACACTATCTCTTGTGCTTTATCTGTGGTTCATGTCAGTCCCTCTTACTCACACAACAACTAGAAGCACATTCATTTGCTTTATAACGACATGCACAGGAAACATCCCAACACAGACGGACGCAGTGAAGAGACTCGGCTACTTCTGCTCTGATGGTTTTTGGGAGATTGGGTGTTAGAGTTCAGTGTCGTTGTATTTCTGGGCACTGTAGTAGCCTCTGCGGGTTTGGTCTGCCAGCTGGCGTCGATACTGGCCTCTTCATCAGTCATATCATCATCATCATCATCATCATCGGCGTGGTGTTGAGAGCGGCTCTCTGAATACGGCGGTTTGGAGGAGCTCTGGGACTCAGCGTTTGAGCTGGAGCTGAAGGGAACAGAGCCATTACTGACGGGTTGTGTGTTGAAATGAGTTATCAGTGGGGGGAAAAGCCCAAGAACAAACTTACCCAATTGGTTGAGGCCTGTTTTGGTTTGGTTTGAGCTTGTGGGGAACTGCATAAATATCTGGATGTTTCTGAGATATTTCCAGCTGTTAACCAAAAAAATTATTCTTATGAGTTTCAATGAATTCAATTTTTGGAACCTGTATTTGTCAGAAATCATGATTTCAAATTCAAATATCCATGTCACATTTCACCGCCAAAAGAACGAATTTTAAAAGAACAAAGAATAATATATATATAATATATATATATATATATATATATAATATATATATATAATATACTACTATATTACATAAATGTCCAGTAACATAAAATTGTATATTGTACTTTGTAATTTTTACCCAATAAGCCTTTAGGACATTTTTTGTTTTCAATTCAAATCAAGTGAAATATATATATTAACGCTCTGACAATAATGAAAGAAATAAAAATGATTTTCATTTTCTTTATGCAAAAATATAACATTTGAACTATCAAAACATATTTTTGGAGTGATTTTTCTTAGAAGAATTTCGTTGACTCATTTTCTGGAACTATTTTATTATAGATGAATTTCGAAAATAAATGTCCAGGTCATATTCCCCCAAAACTGATAAGACTCTCTCTCTCTATATCTGATTGTTTTAATTTTCTGTTCTTTTAATTTAATACAACTTAATGACAGGAAATAATATTAAGACATACATACGATGTGTACATTACATACACCAAATATTTATTAATTCAATAAATAAAATTTATCACATATACTAAAATATCAACTGTTTATAAATTATAATATTATATATATTATTATATATTCTATATATATATATTTGTATATTTTACCTTAAATCATTCTGTTTAGACAATTTTTTGTTCTAATAAAAATTTGCATAAACTAAAATATATGCTTAATTGCCATGACAATGATGAAAATAAACAAATGTAAAATGTGTCTATTTATTTCCTTCACTTTATGCAAATATATAAATATTTTTCTCGTGATTTTGGGACGATATATAAAATTTCTTGTATCTGTGAGGCTCCTGCTATCAGACATACAGTAGCTGGTGTATTGTGTGTATGAGGCGAGACACAAACCCGTGCTTGTTCGGCCTCCTGCAGCTCAAGCATCCTTTTGGCCCGGGCCAGGTGGTCCATTTGCTCAAAGGCCTTCACCTTTCCCCGGAAGGTGCGGTTGGTGGGGTCGACAACAGGGTTAGAGGTCGTATCGTCAGCTGGGCCCGTCTTCATTGTGAAACTGGGCTTCTGAGCTACCGGCGGTGGAAGAGGTTTGTTACCGACAGGAGCATCACTGCTGACTGTGCTGCTGGAACGAGAGTCCAAACTCCTGGCGCCTGCAGGACGTGAAGCTGCCCGGACCTGCAGGAACACCAGGTGTTTGAACTCACTTACTGCCTGTAATGGGCCAAAGGAAGGCCTCAGGGGAGGAAAAGGAGCTATAATGGAAATGAGAGACTGACCTTAGGGGGTTCAGGAACAAATGATGGAGGCGGGCTGGGGTCCCGCTGCACCTCTTTACTCGCAGATTTCTTTAAACGCTCATGAGGAACAGGTATGGGTCTCTGCGTAAGTCAACAAAAAGTGAGAAATGTAGCATTAATTCATTGAAAAATACATTATAAAAATAAAAACCTTAATACACACCTTCTACAACAGACAGGTTTTCACTTCCTGAATTAAAATGTACTTTGATAGAAGTCTTGGGAAGAAAAAAAAAAATTATGTAGGATTTTGTATTATTATTCTAACAATAACTATTATTACTACTATTATTTTTCATTTTAAGTACACTACTGTTCAGAGGTTTGGTGTTGTTTTTTTAATGTTTGAAAGTAGTCTCACCAAGGCTGTATTTTTGAAAATCATACATTTGAACTTTTCTTATCACTGATACTCTTATGACGGTCAGTGATAATGACATCGATACTGAAAACAGGACGACTGACCTTTACAGATGACTGATTTTTATAATCAAATGACTCCGTGCTGAAATGTTTGCAGGTAGCATTTGGGTAGGGCTTAAATGACATTCCTGACAGTGGTAAAAGGACACTAGTAGTTTCCACAGCACACTAACCTCCTCACTAACAGGCTCAGACGAGCGGCTGATGGCTGACATCGGCTGCGGCTCGTCGGTGGACTCGTCAAGCTCATTATCTGTGTACGCGCCGCCCTCATCCGCCGTATCCTCGTAATCGCTGGTCAGACGGCTGTCCATGCTCAGGTAGTCCGCGCTCATGGCCGACAGGTACGACATACGGTCATCATGGAGATCCAGGTCCTCCTCAGACCCATCAAGCTGAAACGATATACAGAAAACCTCTGATGATGTGTAATTTCACTTGTAAATTAAGACTGGCAAAGCATTGCTTAAGGAGATAAAGAACTATGAAACAAAGCAGTTGTGTATAATTGATATGTATAAATGCTGACCTTGCTTTCACAGACCCAGACAGCTTTATCTTGTTGTTCTCGTATGGCATCCTTGAGACTTCCATACCAGGCATCATGGGAAGAGCTCAGATCAATGGTAGCTGGACAAGGAAGCGTAATTTATAACTTTATTTATTTTTTAAGGAATATAATTTTTTTTAATCTGAGCGTAAACCTCTGTTGTGTAGCACTTTGTTGGCCAAAAACAATAATAATAAAAAATAGATACATTTTCATTTGAGTACATTTTAAAATATTAATTGAATTATTACTGCATTGAATTGAATTGCAATTTAATGTTTTATGCATTCGTTTGATTACCTCTATTTTTGATCATTAAAAAAAACTGTATTTATTCAAAAATCCAGAAAAATTAAACATAAAACCCAGAATGACTGAAAAATGTTAATATTTTATAGGGCACCATTTTTGTAAAAATGTTAATAAATTCAGTTGTTAAAGTTTCATGAATTCAATTGATTAGACATGCTTTATGATTAATAAAGTGTAATTAAACCATTAAAATGCAATGATGACAAAAAGGAAAACATGCAATTTGGAAAAAATAAAACTAATTTCATGGTGCCCTATCTTTTCTTAAACTTGTAATAAATTGTTATTAAATGGATTTAAATTAATTAGACCTAACATTTAATTGAACCATCAACATAGAATACAAAAAAAACCCTGAATCTGGAAAACACAGAATTTGAAAAAAAAAAATAAAAAAATAAGAACTTGGTAAAGAATAAAATGGATCTTATATGGTTGTAATTTCTACATTATCTGAGGAAAGACTCATCAGACTAACCAGTGAACAGGTGGGAGCAGGTTTTCCGCAGTTTAACTGCTTGTTCGTAAAGCTTGCGTGAACTGCGGTTAGAGCCGGGAGCCAGGCGGTTTCTCATGGTCTTCACCCCCTGCTTACTGTCTGGGTTGAGGAAAATGACGATGGGATACCACTGGGTGTAGTTTAGGGTGTCTACAGCCTTCGGGGTGACATCGAGCAGAGCGTGTCGATCCTAGGAACGAGAAAATAATATTCTTAGATATTTATGAATTGTTATGTACACTCATTCAGAAGGGTGATTGTGGACTGTTTACCTGCTCGATGATCTGACGGATAATATTCAGTCTCACAACACCAGACGACTTCTCTGAGCCCGCGTCTTTCGGTTCTGTCTCTGTCATGGGAAAAACACAGATCAAACGCCTCATCCACACATACACATCACTATATCTGAAGAGATCTTTCATAAAAGTTGTGAATGGCTTACTTGCTATGATAAACTCATCTGGAAGATCATTGCCAAGTTTTTCATTGGCCGCATCTGAAATAGGGCCGAATATTACGACAGGTCTTCTGAACCCAGCTGGTGGGGGAGAGATAAAAGACTTAGTATATAAACATGTCAAGTTTCTCAACTAAAATGACATAAAACACAACAAAAAGAAAAAAATTATATTTAAAAAATTATAATATTTTTTAAAAGTTATTAAAAACACAATTCTGAGTGTCTCAAATAATCAACACTAAAAAAAAAAAAAAAAAAAAAAGGATTTCAGTCTTTGTAACACACTAAAACAATTTAAAATCCAGAAAATGCCAATATTCATAAATAAAAGGCCTGTATAAATGAACAAAAAACATGTCAGGTGAAACTTCTTTTATTAAACTTCTTTTCTTAATTTCAAATGATTTTTAAAAAGAAAAACATTTATTTATTTTAATTTATATTTTTTCCTTTATTTAGTCCAAAACATTCAATGCATGTTTAAACCGAATATTAGGTAAAGGAATGATGGGTGTACCTTCCCGCAGCACCACTCTCTCGTAGGCTGGGAAGCGTGTAGTGACGGGTGTAGCGCTCAGATCCTCTCTGCTCTTGCGAAGGTCTTTTTTCTTGGCTGCTCTTTGACCTCTCAGCCTCCAGAAATCTCCTCTGTCATTGGTAGCGCCTTTCTGTGCGTTCTGAACATTCGCCATCTGCTCAGCTCTGACAGTATGCAAATAACATAATCACACAAACACCTAACAAATAACATGCTTTTAATGTCAACATGAAATGGCAGACTAGGTGATGTCAGCAAACGTCATTTCAGAAGGTCAGTTTTGATTCATGCTGACTTTAAGAGAACTTTTCCTCCTAGTAATACTAAATAAATGCAATTAAACTAAGTCATAAAGTGAAGACATCTGCAGTGTGAGCCGCTGTGTATTTCAGGTCGAATCACACGAGTCTCACCGGCTCTTGCTGGGTATGATGCCTTTCTCCAGGAGCTGATTGTCTTTGTCCATGCGGATGGCGAGCCAGTTACCCAGCTTTCCGTCATACAGGGTGTCCACCACTTTAAATACCTCTCCTCTGGAGAAGGTCAAGCTCTGAGGAAGCTCTTTCTCATATTCAAAATGAGTTCTGATGAAGAAGTTATCACCTCGTCCAGATGCCAAGATGTCTTTATACACTAAAATAAAACAAATCAGAGTCATCAGACAAAAAATTTAATTTAAATTTAAATTTTAAAATGTAATTTATTCATGTAAAGACGAAGCTGAATTTTCAGCATCATTACTCGAGTCTTACTGACCCTAAACTTTTGAACAGTTATGCACATTACTCTTTTGTAATACTATCGCTTTGTGTGTTTTGAAGTACCATCAGGTTTGCTTTGAGACAGGATGGTCACATCCTCTCCTTTGGGAATCTCTAGTAAATGGAGGACTGCGTCTTCCCGGACCATTCCTCTAAAATCCATATTATTCACCTGCAAGGAAAGAAAAACACAAATTACCACTTGACAATGTGGGAAAATGTATGACGGATTAAGGCACATAATATTAAAATGCAGAGCCAGTGATGTTGCACCTTCACAATCTGGTCTCCAGTGCGGAGTCCCTCTATCTCGGCAGGACTGTCCTCCTGAACGCCTGCGATAAAAATGCCCACATCGTTTCCTCCAGCGAGACGCAGGCCAACACTTTCGCCCTTCTGGAAGCGCACCATCACAGTGTTGGGGCTGTGGAAGATTTTTCATTAGAACTACAAAGTTGTCTAAATATAGTCAGTAGCAATAATCAGGATCCAAGCACATGATCCTTTATAACAGGAACGTCTGAGTCAATCGAGTACAAACCCGTATATTTCCTGGTCCTCCAGACTGGGCCGCAGGGGAACATTTGGCAGAGGCTTGGCTTTCACTGGAACACTTTTTGGAGCAGCACTTACCACAGGAGCTGTATAAAAAAACAACATACATCATCTGTTTCTTCTATTCTTCTGATTCTACAATTATGAGATCGAGGAAGTCTTGGAGTAATGCATCACATAATTTCATTTCCATTAACCCACTGCGGTGTAGAGGAACTGTGGTACCTGGAGACTCGCTGCGAGGCTCTTCCTTCTCTACAGGTGGAGGCGGGAGCTCCACCGGCGCTGCTCTGAACGGAGTCGGCATCGCTCCCATTTTAGCCAGTCTGTTAGGAGGCGCATCTCTACCAACAGAAGAAAATAACTTACGCCCTCTGCACTGGTTTTTCCGTTGAATGTGCTCTTAGTTTATTTGGAAAATCATCCTATCATGCTTTTGCTTCTTTCTTATGAGGTTTCTGATTAAGTTATATATTTGGCTGTTTTCTAGTTTTATTAGCTGAATCAAACATAAATGTGCTTTTTGTTTAATGCTGTCACCAAAATTGAGTTCCTCATTGTTTTATGCTCTGATTATTAACTAAATTATTTAATATGAAAATGATCACCCTCTGAAATGCTAATTACTAGCTATCTGCTAGTAATTTATAGCATCACTATTTGTTTTCAAGGGTAGTTTGACTGTAGTTTAAATAGCATATCAATTATTAACTTTTAACTTGGCAAGCTAGTTACTTGGTAACACTTTACAATAAGGTCCCATTAGTTAATGCAACAACTAACATTAAGTAACAATGAGCAACACATTTGTTACAGCATTTATTAATTTTTAATGTTAGTTAATATAAATACAACTGTTTATCGCTAGTTAATGTTAGCTCAGGTCCATTAAATAATATTAACAAATACAACTTTTGAATTAATTTTATGTAATTAGCTAAGATAATAAATGCTTTCAAATTTTTTTATTGTTAGTTCTATGTTAATTAACAAATGGAGCCTTATTGTAAAGTGTTACAGTAAATAATTGTTGACAGTTGAAGTCTGAGGGTACGGCAGTGTATTACCTGCTTTTGTCCTGCAGTCTCTCATTTGAGGAGTGTGAGGAGAGGTCAGAGTGATGACTCCGCCGGTCCTCCTGAGGAGAATAGGAGCGGTACGACTCGATCTCTGAGATATCTGTAACACACAGTACATGTCAGCATCACTAGAACAAGACACATGCTTTGAGGCACCATTTATATCTGCAGAGCAAATCTGAGAAATATAACACCAGCTACTAATTAAAACCAAACTTGTTTTCCATCATTCTTATATCTTACATTATTTAATCTAAAAACCAATACAGATTTTCAGAAGAATATGAACAAACAACTTGCAAAACATAGGACAAGTCTCACTAGAAAAATTACATTTTTCATAAGCTTTGGATTATGGGTAGGGTTTATGTAATCCTCCCAAAGCCAAAAGCTTTTTCTCTCCAATCCAGTGACAGTACAGCAGTTAAAAAAAAAAAGTAATGAGGTCAGAGGTCACCTAGAGATTACGGCTGGGTTTTGCCAAATACCTCACGATATCATACATCTTCTCTTTACACGTGTCACGAGGTAATTATACATATAAAAACAATATTCATTCAAACAATAATTAATATCAATTATTTAACATTTAGTAAACATTTTAATTAAATGAAATATATTGATGCAAAAATCTTAAGTACTGATGCAATTTAGTGAAAAAATAAATATTTATTTGTAAAGCCATTTGTAAAGCCACTTAAAGATGGCTTTAATTCAATCAGAAATATTGTGATTGTTCATCCGCAAGTGTGTTTTTTTGATCCACTCACCATCCATTTCTGAGTCGCTGTCTGCCATAGGTGGGACTCGAATGAGCACCTGACTGCGATCCCTCTGCACCACCAGCTGCAGCTTCCCACGAGACTTCTCAATCAGCTTCCCTGCGTCGCTCAGAGACAGGTTCTCTGTGACTGTACCGTTAATCTGACACACCAAATTAAGCATCAATAAATAACAAAGTACAACAAATCTGAGAAGAAAAAAAACATTAAAAAACTTCCATTCAAAAGTTTGTAATTTTTTTATTTATTTTTTAAAGGGGCCATATGATGCGATTTCAGTTTTCCCTTTCTCTTTGGAGTGTTACAAACTATTCGTGAATAGATAAGTTACCTAAAGTTGCAAAGACTAAAGTCACAAAACCAAAGAGATATTCTTTATAAAAAGTTAAGAGTCAGCCACACCTACTTAAAACGGCTCGTTCTAACACGCCCCCACATGTCTACCACATGATGTGGGAATATTTGCATAATGCCGCCCAAATGTGCACGCAAAGATAGAAGGCGTGGTTTCAGGAACAGCAGTAGTTGTTGATGCAGCCATGTCAGGGAGACGCTGTTTTTCTAGGCGAAAGCAAAAGTACTTTTTTTTGGCCTTCCGAAAGTAGATGCATTTTAGGAATCTTTAAGATTACTTACATCAGAACAGCAATGCATTTTATGGATGTCCGTTTCGTGAACCTAGGAGAGGAGGTCATTCTGACTTTGCTATGACAATCTGGCGCTTCTGAATCAGCTACTGTTTTGTTATTAGTTTAAGAATTTGCTATTGACTGTTCAAATGTAGAGTTTTGCGCATCTTGTGTGTGTGTGTGTGTGTGCGTGTGCGTGCGCGCGTGTGTGTGTGTGTGAGAGAGAGAGAGAGGGGGTCACATCAAAGTGGAGTCAGTTGTCTTAACCGTGGCTTGTGTACTGCAGACACATACCAGCTTCATCCACTGTGTCTGTCACGCGACTCTGTTCCCATTTCTGGCTCGTTCTTTCATTTATTTTGAAAGATGAAGCTCACTATTATGGTAAGGGGCGTTACATTTCCGACGAGTGCTTGCGGTGTTCGCCCAATCACAATGCACTGGGTCAGCTGGCCTATCAGAGCAGACTGCGCTTGTCGGAATTAGGGACTTTGTAGAAAACGAAGCGTTGAGAGAGGCGGGGCATAGAGGACCTACAATAATTACAGTATTTGAAAAATAATGTGTTTATTTTTTACATTAAAGCATGTCAACATATTATTTTACACCAAATACACAAAATAATGATAAAAAAGCATCATATGACCCCTTTAAGACCTGATTATCAAAACCCTCTGTCACTATACAAAAACCACCCCCTGTACTTTGTTTGGTGGCTGTGTGTCCTGTGGACTTAACCTGATCCCACTGACTCATGGACTTGGTGCCACGGGGGGACCTAAATTGAGGTCCCCATGGGGAAACAAGCTTATAAATCATACAGAGTTAGTTTTTTTGAGAAAGTAAAAATGTAGAAAGTTTTCTGTGAGGGGTAGGTTTAGGTGTTGGGTTGGTGTAGGAAACTGTTTTCAACACTGATAATGATCAGAAATGTTTCTTGAGCAGCAAAACATATTAGAATGATTTCTGAAAGACACGCGACGAGGGCTGTCAAAATGGCTGAAAACCTAAATTCGAATTTTTTACTATTAATATTCGTACTATATATAAATTATATATATATATATAACTATATATATATATATATTATATTCCAAATTTAAAATGCATAATTTCAGTTAGGGGGAAAAAAAGCTTTGGCTTCTCTCCTGAGGCCACAAGAGGGCGCATCAAGCAAAATATTACTCATTTATTCAAAGCAATAAAATAACATAACTATCTGTGTAAAAATGTGCATAATGTTTAAAATAACGTTTATAAACCAATTATAATTAAGTTGCTTAAACAACTATAAACAAAACGGCATCATCAGGGCTCCAGACTCATTCTTCCCACTGCTGGCTCTTTTGCTATTAACTTTCTCAGTTGGTTGCATGAGCACATGATTTGGTCGCAAATGTTTTTTTTTTTTTTTTTTTTTTTTTTTTTTTTTTTTGCTACAACATGGGATTAATCAATGCATGCTGATTAACTTTTATCATAGTTTATAGTTGTATGGAAACGAAAGAGGTTAACGTTCAACCTGTTCTTTTACATTATTAGATAATTTGTGATTTTAATTTTTGTGAACGGGAGATCCTCTTTTGCCGTTATAAGCCGCAGTCTTCGGATGCTTTCGCTTTTGAATTTGCAATCTTGTTGTCACGCTTTACAAGAAAAGATAATTGTCTGTTTTGCTTACATCTATACCTTTCACTTTTTA
The DNA here is from genome assembly GCA_018155175.1 of Sinocyclocheilus anophthalmus. Taxonomy (NCBI): domain Eukaryota; kingdom Metazoa; phylum Chordata; class Actinopteri; order Cypriniformes; family Cyprinidae; genus Sinocyclocheilus; species Sinocyclocheilus anophthalmus. The sequence goes on from JADLZN010004580.1 coordinate 161,070, forward strand.
AGACTAAAACAAAAGATGGATTCATTGTTATTCTTAATTAAAAAGCACAACAACAATAAAACAGTAAGATACAATGACAAGCTTACAAAACGTTTAACAAAAATGAATAAGATGAGGCATGGCATACACCACATGCTATTTTATATACCGACTAATAAATTACAGATGTTTAGCAAACACTGAGGAATCAAACAAAAAATAAATAAGAGAGAGCCTCCATAGCATATCGTGAGGTAAACGGCAAAGATAACGCAAATGAAAACAAAAAGAAAAGTAAAACTAAAATTGCATGTTTTTTTCCCCCCACAAGAATACCAACATGTTCACCTCTGGTTTAAGAAACGGTCTTTTACTTTACTTTAGCATGAAAACAATCCATCCTTTCCTCAATATTCGCATAATTTTTGCTGCACGCACCTTCGCGCTCGTGCTGACGCGGCAAGTATTCAACCAGGCTCTACACTGAGCGCGGCGCAATTCAAACGAGTAGCGTGGTTTCGTTATGCTTTCAGTTTTGTTTGCCATTTGATGTTTCTCATATGGAACTGAAATGGCAGCGCTTATGAGTTAAACAACACGGTGGACGCGCTCACAAAATTTAGCCGCCCAGGCAGAAAAAATTGGGTCGCAGTCTGGAGCCCTGAGATGTATGTATGTACAAAGGGCCGAAAGCCAATCACACAGAGTAAATTTTTCATTTAAAAACACGAGTTGCAGTGGGATGGGGAAAAAACAGGAGGCTCGCTTGTGCTAGACGCAAGTGCAATGGTGATAGATGTCCCTCTAGAAAATGTGATAAATATGTGTTCTGTGTGAACGGTTTGGTTTCAGTTTTAATGTAAACAAGACCTTCTCTGCATTGATGTTCTCTTTTCCCACAATATTTTAAATGAACAACGTAGCAGCGCCACATCTAGTGGCTTCAACTGGATAGGTTAACACAAACATTAAAATCTCGTGCACCACTGATAAGGCTGGCTCCTTAACGCACACCTAAAATTCGAATGCAACGTTTTTGCATTCGAATGTGGAATTTTATTTTAAATTCGACGAATATTCAAAATTAGAATTTTTTTTGACAGCCCTAATGGACACTGAAGACTGGAGTAATGATGATGAAAATTCAGTTTTGATCACAGAAATTAATTACATTTTATAATATGTTCATATAGAAAACAGGTATTTTAAATTGCAATAACATTTCACAATATTACTGTTTTACTGTATTTTTAATCCAATAAATGCAGCCTTGCAGGTAAGCATTAAAAAGTTGCTTGGTGAGCAAAAACATCAAAAAACTAAAAAAGTGCTTTCAGTGCAAAACACATTGCCACAATGCAAAGGCACTGCAGTGTGGTTGCTAAGTTGTTCTGAGTGCTGAATGGTTGCCATGGAATTGCTATACGGTTGTGGGTTGCTTCTAGAGCTTTGCTATGAAGCTGCTAAGGTTTTGTGGGTGGTTGCTAGGGCATTGCTATGTGGTTGCTAAGTGTTTTGGGTGGTTAAGACGTACTTTCAGAATGATGTCGCCTTCCTGTAGTTTGCGTTCTTTGGATGCCAGGCCTGTGCTCGTCATCTCTTTGATGAACAGCTGACTGCCAAGACGAAGGCCATATTCTGGATAGATATGATAAAACATCATGTTAGTTGTTTGGCTGAAGTTCAAAACTGGAAACAGATAAATGAAGGTGGTACGTATCTACCGTCATTGGGGCGGTTCTTTAGAAGAGTAACATTGAGCGGCTTCTCCAAGGGTTCGTGTCGTTGTGGTGGTGGTGAGGGCGAGCGATCCAGACGGTCTCGACTGCTACTCCTCTTCTTGGATTCATCCTGGCGCGGATCCAACCTCTTGCGCTCGTGGTCGCTGGCTAAATTCTCTCTGCTGAATCCCGGAGCCGGTTCTGGCCTGTACCGTGTATCAGGACTATGTGATCTGTCCAGCGTACGATCGCTGCGGTACTGTCTGTCTGGACTCCGCTCTCTGTCCAGGTTGTGTTCGCTGCGATAGCGTCGGTCTGGACTGTAGTTGCGGTCGAGCGTGCGATCGCTTCGGTAGCGGCGGTCCGGACTGTGGTCGCGATCCAGGTTGTGGTCACTTTGGCAACGGCGGTCGGGGCTGCGCTCGTGGTCCAGCATTTGGCCGCGGCTGCCGTCTCGTCTGTACTGTCTGTCAGGGCTCACGCCGCGCTCCATACTCCTCCTGCGACTGCGCTCATAGTCACGATCGTGATCATCCATGTAGCTGCGGTCGCGCTCCAGACTCGCATCAGGATCAGGGTAGCTGCGGCTGCTGTAGACGCTGCGCCGGTCGTGGTCATAGTCGTAGTCGTCATTGTAGTCGCCGCTGAAGACGCGGTCATCTGGGGACGGCCCACGTTTGATCACGCTGACGGGAATTTTTCTTGATCTCTTTACCGTCTGATGAAGGATGGGGACAAAAATTAAATCACTCATTCATTAAACTCTGATTTCACCTGCCAGTGATTTAAAAACATGGCCAAAAAAAATGCTCGATCGAAATAATTCAAAAGGTTACACTCACGATTTTGGCTACTTTGCCACATTTGCGGAGAGTCTGCACTGCAAAGGTGTGTTGGACACCGTCCATGGGCACATTGTTGACCTGGATCACTCTGTCATTTTCACTGTACAACATCATGAAAGACTGTTAGAAAATGTCTCTACATTTGAGAAAATGGCTTCAAATCCTTCTAACAGTTGAGGAATTATCAGAAATACCAGCATTTTGGTGCTGACATTAAAGTCTATATTAAAATTTGAATAACAAATAAAATCTTTAATAATTGATAGTGTTGGCAGATAACAAATGCAAAGCAATGCAATGCAATAAAATAAAACTTTATTTGTATTTTTGATATTTGGGTTTATTTGTCAATTGCTTATAACTAGTTTCTTGCATCTCTATTACTGACTGTTTACTGTGTGAAATATTTTTGAAATACTTGAAGGATACATGCCAGTTTCATTTAAATTTCTTTTGTCAATTTTAAATAAAAAGTAATATAATTATATATACTTTCTATATAAAATTAGATATTACATATTTTCTTGTCAAATAAAATTAGTGCATTGCTTAGAATATCCCCTTAGTATTACAAATCTTTTAAAAGGTTGGGATGGTTTAATATGTTCATAGCTTACATAGCAGCCATCTGCAGGACCCCCTTGACACTCGAAACAACAATACGTTCCTCCATTTTCTTCGTTTTGGTTTCCCGCCCTCCAGCTCACAGCAAATGCCAAAAAGCCCCTCTTGGAGTCCTAATAAATAGGTAAAGAATCTTTGCATGAATCCGTGTAGTGGTCGACCGATATAGTTTTTTTGACAGTCGATGCCGATATCTTGGAAAGCAGGGTGGCCGATGGCCGATATAATTTTATTTTAATTAATATTTAAGAAATTTGAAATCTTTGAAAATGGATACAAAATTATTTTGTAAAATAAACATACTTATACTCTACTTTAGATGACAAAGTATTTTTCACAAATAATTATTTAATAAAAATATAATTAAAAAGGAGGGTAAACACTGTAACCAACAGGGCACTCATTATTCTGGGAATTTTGTGTGCATTGGGAATAATATTTTTTTCAAATAAAGCCAAGGTAACACTCATTTTACAGAACACAGTGGAAATGACATGAGTATGACAGTGGGCAAATGCATAAAGCGTAGCATAATTTGAAATCACAAATTTTATGTTTAAAGCATTAGATTTGCATGGATCGAAAGTCACGCAGAGAACACGCGATCATGCAGGTCACATGCACACTTCACAAGATCTCACAACTGGATTCGACTAAGTTTGCAAGGTTTGTGAAATTAAATTTTCATTAGCCATTTAAAGATTTGTTTAAATTATGTAAATGCACATTTGCTGATTGCTGATGGATAATGAGAAAGTATTATAATGTTTGCCTTTCTATTACTAATAATATAAAAGCAATCGTTATACGTTTTTTATATACATTTTAATTCCTTTGTTTAACCGTTCTATCGGATTATTAGACAGACTTCTATCCGTATTAGACAGAACTGTTAAGGACGACGGCGAGCAAGAGGGAGAATGTGAGCACTGTGTGCTCAGGCGCTGCCGCTCTCAGCGACGTCAAAATAAAAGTCCCGACTAGAACGCATCGGCCAAACAGAAAAACGTATCGGCCGATGCCGATATTTGAAAAATGCCAAATATCGGCCGATATATCGGTTGTCCACTACTCCGTAGTAGCCATTTATTAATTTACAACAATAAAACACTTTAAATTCATGCAGATGTACAGGCAGCAATGACTAATTAACAAGTTAACCTGGAATTACATTTTCCTGCCTTTGGATATAACAGTTATATCATCAAAACAAATATTATAAATGTATGTGTGTGATACAGTTCACCAAGAGGATGAAGCGATGATATGTTTTCTGCTGAGAGACAGCAGTGGTGGAAGATGTATGACAGTGTGCCCTACCGTTCAAAAGTATGGGGTCAGATTTTTAATGTTTGCAAAAGATGTCTCTTATGCTCACCAACAATGCAAAAGTCTTTACTGTCATTTTTGATAAATTGAATGCATCCTTGCTAAATGAAAGTATTCTTTTTTTTTTTTCAAACAAAATATATCTCACCAACCCCAAACCTTTGAACGGTAGTGTACCTGCCCCTGCACTCAGATTGCACAAGAAATCTAATGCTAGAGGTACAGAAATGACACACTTCACTTTCAAGGGGAAAAAAAATCCTATAAAAACACAAGAATGTAAAGAATTTAATGAGAAACCAATAAGCAGGAACAGTACTTTAGCTCTCGAAATAAACAGGGTGAAGTACTCACCCGCTGTAGGGTCACAGTGTACTGCTCCCACACAGTCTCCTCCATGATTGGGTTCTGAAACAGTACAAGCAGGTTTATATGTAGGACAGTGATGGACAGAGTCAAGTTACAGCAGATATCAGTGATCTCCTGAGCAAAATCTGCAGCGTGGTGCTGCCACAGTGAAAAAGTATATGAGCGTTTCTCTTCCAACCCATTTACACGAGCTCATCTGATTACTCAATGGAACGACTGAACTGCAGATTTGAAATATGTCTATATATTAAACCAGAAACGAATAAAACAAAAGAATTAAGAGATCTACAAGAATGAGCAATTTCATTAAAAAACTGACATCATATGTGGACTGCTAAAAAAAAACTTAAATGATTAACAAATGTATGGCATTTAAAATAAAAAGTCTACGTTATTTGAAAGTAATTATTTTAAAAGGAAGCCTAGTCATTGAGTTAAACACTATAAACATGGCCTTCAGGATCAGTCTGAGAGCCACGTGAAACGCCTCTAGTTACCTCTTCATCCACCTGTGCGAACGCTGGGTGATTATGATTGTTGCTCTTTAATCTTCTCAACTAAATATGAATCCCAGTGTTGCCCTAAATAATTCTCAACTCAGAGTCCACAACTGGCACAACCGATGCCTTTTAGCATTTCACGTATAAATGATTCCAATTTGTTGGCTTTCGTCACACCGTTACAGCACTAGTTAAATCAAACTAAACACTGCGACACCTTTAAGGCAATCATGCGCTCCTCATGTCATCATAATACATGCTTGCACTTCACTGATCATGTAATATCCATGGGCGTCACCGTTTTAAAAAGTGGTGAATGTCACAAATTAAAAGATTTAGGCTAGTGTTTGAGGTTATACACAAATAATCTATCATGATCTTTTACCATTTTGATATGTCTAAAGTGCAACTTCAACAGTTTACTGACAAAAAAGAAATTCAGTGTACTATATTCTCACTGATTTGATTCTCAATTATCAATTCAAGAGCTCAACTGATCTTCAGCATTTTTAGGCTAGTGGATTGAATGTCAGACATGACCCTGGTCTAGAGGTAATGTTTTAGTTGGAAAGCACAGGATTTGGGGTTCTATACTGCCCTACTTTGTATAATCTAAAAGTAATCTCTTTTTTTTTCATTTTTATATGCTTTTTATTTCATGAATAAACCAAAATTGCAACTGTGGAAAACTGAGAATGGACAACCACAACAACAAAACAAATAGGCTATAACAAATTCCAGCACTGGATCACCACTTACTTTAGCACACATTAACAAAATGAAAAATCCTGCTCAAAAATTTAACATTATTCCACATTATTTGATAAACCTTTGCTGTGAACAATATCAAAAAGTGGTGGGGAAAAAATCAGTCATGGGAAAAAGTTTGGAAACATGTTCCACTTGTTGCCACCGTAAACTATCAATATATATATATTGCAACAGCGCACTGAGCAATTGTTACACTTTGAAAGCAATTTTGTAACTTTTGCTAAACCTTGAACTCTACTCTCTTGAATTTCTACATCAAATTATAAAATGCATCAGTGCATGAAATGCAATAAAAATGTGTATTGCAATATCTCATACTGACAATAAAAATTCAACAAATCAATTAGGAAATGCAATAATTGTAATAACTATAATAATAACTAAAATTTCACTTTTTTTCTTATGAAATATGACTCATTTCCAGTTGTCAAAATCCAACGCTACAGTAAATCCTTCCATATATATATTTTTTGACAATAGTTATGAATTTTACCAATATAAACAAAATATATTACACTGCCACAATGTACTGCATTGTTTAGTAAAGAATCCCTAAAGAGTTTCCTACCCATATTTACACTGGTACCAAACGCTATGCCATTCCGTCTAATCAACCTACAGTATACGCTGACAGCGGTTGAAAAGCCATTCAACAAAAACTTCACACTTCACCCAAACTGCTTAAGACATTAACAGGTGAAGTTGTACAGCGAAAGAACAGAAAGCGTGCTTACGATGCCCTGGAGGATGCGAATGGCCTTGATGGTGTGCGCCCATTTCCTGTGCAGCGAGAGGACCGTCTTCATGTTGTCACCTCTCCCGTGAACACAGAGTTTCTGGGCCAAAGCGCATCACCTCTGGGCACAATGCATCTGTCTGCCTTTGACGTAAGACTGATGCCGCTGGCCTACATTCTGTGCAAATCCCACTGTCCACAGCGACCCACGGCAGCCGCGATGCAAAAAAAAAGAAAAAAACCCCGGGGCAGGCGAGACGCTGTCTACTGCTGAGCTATTAATTTAAAATTCCATTTCAATTCATCAAATGATACGGCTCTATCTGGGTTGACATTAAAAGCTCTTCGCGGCTTACAGAAGGCAAGTGGCACCTTCAGAATGCCGATGCTTTTGGATTGGGATTTCTTTCTGCAACATGAGCTTCTGAACGTGCAAGAGGGACTGGTAGATCAGCAGTGATTTCATCGCTTTTTAATTATAATTCAGAAGGATTATGGATTATGAATAAATATAATAAATATATTATTATACTTGAAGCACCTAAGCACCATTATTTTCTAATTTGCGAAAACCGTATAGAATTGAATGCCATAAGTGATATATTAGTAAATTGTGCAGTGCTAAACATCATAAACGTTCTTTGATCTATAATAGCTTTCCAACTCAAATCTTATCCAAGACAGGATTAACGTGTGGCATATGAGCTGCCCTCAATTCTCTTTACTGAGATGACCAGAACAGATTACTGACGAATGATGTCAAAGAATAGATTTCTCACTGTAACTAAGCTTGTATCATTGCGTTTTGTACAACAGCAGGTCTCTGAGCTCTCAGTCCAACACCACAACAACAGACTGACGAAGGCAATCTTGTACAACCTTGTTGTAATGGATGAATTGGAGTGGAAAAAAGAAGCATACATTTGTGTTATTGCATATTGCATAGTTTTGCTGATGATGATTTTTTATGGTTGAACAATTAAGAATGAGTATGTTTTCATTTGGTACTATAAACTACCGTTCAAAAGTTTGGGGCCTGCAGCATGTTTAAAAGTCTCTTATGCTCACTGAGGCTGCATTTATTGAATAAAAAAAAAAATACAATAAAATATTGTAAAATGAAATGTATTCCTGTGATCAAAGCTGAATTTTCAGCATCATTACTCCAGTCTTCAGTGTCACGTGATCCTTCAGAAATCAGTATAATACGCTGATTTACTGCTCAAGAAACATTTAATATGATTATTAATGTTGAAAACAGTTTAATATTACTGCTTCATATTTTTGTGAAACCCATGCATTTAAAAATATATATATTACTAATCTCTTTACTGTCACCTTGAATTAATTTAATGAATAATTTTTGATTAAAAAAAACCAAAACTTTTGAATGGTGGTGTATATATACTCAATGAGACAATCCAATCCAAGTCAATCCAAAAGCCAAATCTTCACACTTTCACATTATAAATACACTTCATTAAATAAATTACTTGGGGTTACAGCATGAAATGATGATGATGACAGAAGCAAGAATTTCTCATCAATAAAATTTCAAAAAAGTAACTTTGCAATTTGGCAAATTAAATGAGAAATGGACTACTTTTTTAACAAGTGCTCTCCAAGCCACAGAAATACAAAATGAAGTCAGGCAGTGTCAACTTTGTCCAATAGAGCCATGCAATTTCCAAGCAAAAACCAACTCATGAGGACCAATGAGCAATCCCAGCAGATACGAGTTATTGAAAAGGTCAGCACAAGGAAACCATCAATGACTGTGTTCAAAAACAACCGGGAATCTGCCCAGAACCGACCATCATCCAAAACCGACCATGCAATAAATAAATAAAAATGCGACTGTGCTGCAGCCAGGAAGAACAACAAGACAACCTTTAAAAACATAGGACTTTTGCAGAAAGGAGACAAGAAGATATCTACAGTCCAAGAGAAGTCAACAACTTAGAGAAACACGGTCTGGTCTTACGACAGCAAGTATTTTTGAGCTGTGATACTAAACACCTCTAACAGGTAAGCATGGTGCTGACAGCATCATACTGGCAGCATATTACTGTGCGACAAGGATAGAAAACAACAGAAGCAAACATCTTCAATTTACATACATAATCTAACTACTACACTAGGGTGCATTCTTTTTGTTTTTATAGACACCGTAGCCATCAGAAAACATACTGAAAACGGTTAAGCCATCAGAAAACACACTGAACCGTATGCGGTCTGCTGTTAGACAGAACAGGCACAATGTGTGCAGACAGCAGCAGCAGCAGCAGACAGAACTCCCTCTGCATTATAGATAAGCAGCTTTAGCTGTCTGTGTCCCTCAGAAAGACTGAAATCACTCAACGACGGCTTTCGATCCAAGTCCCATCATTTATGCTTCTAATAAAACACATAAAAAGTCTCATTTCAGATGATGCATATGAGACTTACTGTATGATGGACATTATGTAAAAAACACAGGTTTGGGTGAAGAGGACAAAAACAAGCTCTTCTGAGCTGCTCTGCTCTCCACGTGCGGTTTGGTGTAAAAACAGAAAGACTAATTTGCAAGAAAATGATATAGAATTAATTTCAGATACAGCAACAGCTATAATAATACCCTATTATGAAGTGTTGTAGGTTGTGACAGATTATATGATGTTGGACTGGTGCGGTGGTCCCTCTGCTGGAGACACTTTAAACATGTCTCCGCAATTACGTATTTTACTTTCAATAATAATTATGATTATAAACAATATTAAACAATTAATAAAACACACATTAGCTTTCCTGCGCTTACAGGAGCAAATGTTCCCTAAAGCTGTTTGCGCAAAACATATAATAAAATATTAATTAAAATAGTCCTCCTAATTGATAAAAAAACAGTGGTAGGGCTTCACTATATTTAATGTTAAACAAGTAATTAGTCGGTTTAAATATCTGATAGCATCTTTTATTCGTTAAATGTCCCCAGCGAAGAAAAACAGTTTTACGTACGCTCTATACGTAACGTGTTATATTCACGTTAAGATAACTATCTCCAAAGATATCGGCTTATAGGAAGCAGGTGGTCGTTCATGTAAGGTATACAGTAACAGGAGCAAGTGTGCACCTCAGAAAACAGAGTTTAAGTTAAAACGAGAAGTTAGCATAAGCGAACAGTTACTCACACGACAACAGTCCTTAACATTTCTACTCGGAAAGAGCCGCCTCTGCACAACAACGGGCATCTCGCAAACTGCACTAGGGCTACACTTTCAAATAGAGATATTTACTTGAAATAAAGAGATTAATAGTTTATGGTGAGTAAATAAAACGTATAGCTAATAACTCCGAAACCTCGGAAGAGCGACAACACAAGCGCCTAAACATTTAAACTATTGTCCTGTAAACCCCGAGCGTACTAATAAATCAGCGGGGGCGTTAATGATAGCCCGTGTATTTTAACCTCTATTGAATGTGCAACACTTTTTTTTTTTACCTCTTTCTTCACATTACATTGACTGTACCTTGCCGCCATACGTGGATAAATGTGATTTGAGGAATTAAACAACAAGCAATGCTGCATTTCTTCTATAGCGTACCCTATGAGGTACAATGGACGGTTCCAAAATACCGGCGAAGGCTTAGCTCATGAATATCAATTAGGACGCGCTGGCATTGCTTAGCAACCTTACTGAAGCGTCCAGACACGCAACGTGCGTAATTAATATTCATAAGCCAAGTCTTCCCCCACTGTAGCATGGGAAATCTCTCCAATGGTTAAAACGTGTGGCATTCCAAACTCCCTAAAGCCCTGCTCGGAAGAGATTAGTTTAACTGGGAGATGTAGGGTAAGGTAATAACTACCAGAGCCTTTTACCAGAGTAATTTTTATTATTGTAGCGTCTTTGCTATAAAGTAATACCTCGTTTCTCTGGTTCTCGAGTTTCTGAAATGGGCCCATGCACATGAAAGGAGGGACATAATATTCAGAGAGATAACACTGGCTGTTGCGAACGTGAAGCATGGTTTCGCTGTCGCTTCAAACGCTTTATTTAAAAGATTCAGCATAATAAATTAAAACAAGCACACTAAGTGGGGGGAACTGGAGGTTTATATTTCGCAGCGGCCCTAAAAGGCTCCCAAACGAGCGCATTAACAGCAAACAAGCAAATATAGATGCTCCAACAACCGTTTAAATTCATTCAGTGACTGTTTAGTGTAAAACACAGCTTTTTACTTTACTTACAATCGCCATCAAAGGCTGGGACTGACTGTTAATATGCAACAAAACCTCACATTAAAAAGAAAGACCACACTGGACAAAAAAAGGACCATAGTACTACCATACAAAGTGAAATTTGAAATGCATTAATGTCACATGACTGGTAATTTCTCTCTCTCGTCTATCCACACACAACATTTTGCGCAGCTATCTGGTGGGGACTCTACAGAGGGTAATGGTTTTCTAAGGTACAGACCGTTATTTCTATTGCCCTACCCATACTACACCTAAACGTACCCCTCACAGGAAACTTTCTGCATTTTTAGATTTTCAAAAAACTTCATTCTGTGTGATTTATAAGCTTTTGTACCCGTGGGGAACACAATTTAGGTCCCCACCGTGACACGAGTACCCATGAGTCTGTGTGTAGTCAGGTTTAAGTCCCCACCAGGATATATAAACCAGTACACACACACACACACACACACATTAGGGTGTCAGTTTCCTGTGTGGACTCTCATAGGCGTAATGGTTTTTTACTGTACAAACCGTATTTTCTATTGCCCTACACCTAAACCTACTACCCCTTACAGGAAACTTTCGGCATTTTTAGATTTTCAAAAAAACTCAATCTGAATTATTTATAAGCCTTTTGAAATACGGGGACACTGAAAATGTCCTCATAGATCACCTTCTCGTTGTAATACCTATGTCATAACCATGTATATACAAATTTGTGTCATCATAAACCACAAACATGCACACACACAACACACACACACACACACACACATACAATACACACATACACACATACACACATACACACACATACACACACGCACACACGCACACACACAAAGAGAGACATTGGTGCATTTAAAAGACTCCAGGAAATCAAAATGTTTACAGTTCATTGTAGTAACATACATAATATAACTTTTCTACAAATACTAGAAACAAATTAAACACTGTTTCTGTCTATTTTATGTAACAGGGTGGATATGCCTGAGAAACCATGTCAAAAATAACAAATTAATGTCAAATCAGGGAAGAACTCAATTTTAAACGTCCTCTTAAAAATATATGGATGTCAGTTCCTCTTCGTAATTTTTGAGGCAAGTAGAGAAATGAAAAAGAAAAAGGTTTATATTCGAAAGCAAAAACATTCATTTAGTGTGAATGGCAAACTAATTTTATATTTTGGAATAATAAATAAGATAAACATAATTAAAAGATCAATATAAATAGTATATATACACAGTATAAATTATAAAAATACCATCACATAAAATAATGTTTTTTTGTTGTTATATATAATAGCATATTTTAGTTTGGTGCATTACGTGTATATATCAATCCCAACTTATTGTTTGAATACGAAATACATGTCAACACGGAAAAATCTTTAATAATAATCGCAATGTTTTCATGAGAAACTTTGTAGAGTGCAGTACCTGTAAAAGGGCTGGGTAGCTGGGAACAGAGAGGCGTCGCAGACACAAATACTGAGCTTCGTGGGTCAAGCAAAACCTTTTGGAGCGGCTTGACCGGAATAACTCTATTTGCTTGGACTGGTCACTGTAAAAAGACATTTTTAGTTAATAACACTGATCACACACTTTTATTCGTCAACGACAACAAAAAATGTTAGTCTTTGAATATCTCTCTATATGTAGCTGAGTAAAACGGAGCATGAACCATTACTTCTCACACAGCCCGAGTCTTAATCACATAAACACAAGTCAGTATGACAGTACAGTACTCGTTAGAAAGTTGATCTGTTAATAGCTAAAACATGTTTACTAAAAGTTTGTGTGTGCACGTAAATAAAATGTCCAACCCTGCAATTACACCTGATCATGCATGCTTTGTTGTAGCTCAGCCTGACAAGAAAATAGTCAGCCTAGCTTAACAAAAGTGCTTTGAGTACATAAAGAGACTGTATTATAATTCACAAAACACCTCAAAAGTATTGCAAGTGTAACAGCACGCTTGAATGGAGAACAACAACACTGACCATCTCACCTTGCCAAAAAACTTGTAATTATTAAAGGGATAGTTCACCCAAAAATGAAAATTAGGCTGCGTTTTACTCACCCCAGAGGCATCCTTGGTGTATATGACTTTCTTCTTTCAGACGAATCCAGTCGGAGTTATATTAAAAATTGTGTTTGATCTTTCAAGCTGTTTAATGCCACTCAGCGGGTGTTGCATGCATCAGTCCAAAAGAAGTTAAATTAAAAGCGCCCATCCATAAAAAAAGTGTCTCACACGGCTCCGGGGGGTGAACAAAGGCCTTTAGCGAATCGATGTGTTTTTGTAAAAAAAATATCTATATTCAAAAACGTAATAATCACTTTAATGTATCTTGCGCCAACTGTTTTACATGGAAGCAGCTCCGGGAGGATGACATAAGATGTCAGCGTTGCGCATGCGCCGGTGAGTATCGTGAAAACCAACGCTTGTAAACATGAGCAAAGGAAGCAAAGTTTCCTAAATTTAGCAAAGGAAAACCAGTCTCCTTTTGGCTTATGTCTAAATCCTCCGACATTCTTCTTTACAAATCCTCGTTTTGTACTTCTAATAAGTGACAGGGTGTTTTGATATATCCGCTGGCGGGGGGGGTGTTTCCGCGTTCGTCATTCTGCGGCGGCGGCTTGCGCAAATAGCCGACCTCATACGTAATCCACGCGGAGCCTGATTCAGGTGGACAACCGTGCGCAACTTTGAAGCTAGGATTCACGTTCCGTGTTGTAGTTTTATGTATTCCTTTGGTGAATTTGGGATAGTGTGGCGGTTTACAAAAAATGCACGAAATTCGTCTACGCAGGCAACTTTGTTCACACCACGGGAGTCCGTGTGAGGACACTGTTGTGTGGTTTTATGGAGGGGAGACATTTTAGGTAACTCTTTTGGACTGAAGCAATGCAACACTCCCTGACTGCCGTTAAACAGCTTGAAAGATCAAAAACAATTTTTAATATAACTCCGACTGGATTCGTCTGAGAGAAGAAAGTCATATACATCTAGGATGCCTAGAGGGTGAGCAAAACACAAGCTAATTTTCATTTTTGAGTGAAAAGATAGATCACCTGTTAACTGCACTGTTCAGGCATAAATGCTCAGATTTGTGTTCATGAGATCTCTGCCAGCAGGAGTAACAAGCTAACTATTGTTTCAGTAATGCGAGTCCTCAGCTTCAAGAAACTGGAACAGCTAATTAAGAAAACTGCATTTCTGAATGACATTTCCTGATGAAAACTCACCACTGATGTCTGAGTCAGCCTAAATTTTCTTTGATAGTCTTGAGCCTAGCTATGTCATAGGGCCACACAAATACACTCCCCCCCCAAAAAGGTACAAAAGCTGTCACTGGGGCTTTCAGAAGGTACTGGAATATGCCAATACAGGTATAATTTGTACACTTTTGTGTTGTCCACCATGTTGTTTGCATGTGACCGTAGGTTATCTAGGTAGCTTTTCTGTCAGGTATACAACTCCTCTCCAGTGGCCTATAGTAAGTTCTGGGATAGTTAAGTCTCCATCTGATGCACACTTCAGAATCTTTCCAGGGTCACACACAGAGCAACAATTATAGTACGGAATGAGCAACGATATACTCAAACACATCCGTTACCAACACACCATACCAGCTACGCCTATCATGATAGAACATCATCAAACATTAATTTCCCAGTTTTCCTCCCTAGTATCTTCTACACAACTCACCCCGAGGGTCTCCACAACCTCCGGCCGGGTGGCAGCAGCTCGCGCTTGGTGAGAGGCGACGGATCCCGATGGCCGCTTCATGTGGTGATGAATTTCTTGTACTCATTTTAAAGTATTGGTTCTTCTCCGTTCCTTAGATCTACAGAGGCTCTCAGTGCCACTTAACCTCCCTGTTTACCAACTTTAACATCACCGACAAAGCTAAGTATAATCTCATTTAAAGCAGTAAGCAGTCCTTTTTCTATTAGACCCATCATTGCACACACACTATCTGCATTACTGAATCGGTCCTGCTCTGTGGAATCTCATAGATGCTCATGTCGTTCTCCTCGTAGGACAAGAGAGGAAGGAGAGAGAGAGAGAAAACAACAACCACGTTGGGCAGAGCGTCACTCTGATAATTATGGAGTCTCAAAACATAGTTCACGGGTGTTCTACACTCGCGCGAGATGCTAGGAGGGATGATTAGTTGTGGTACTAAGCCGTGACAGATCATGGATGCACCCTGGCCCGTTTCTCTGTAATCCCTCCGCTGCCGCTGGCTTAGCCTGCACCCATTATCACCCATCTGCCATCACCAATACATGCACACATATGTACACGATTTGTCTGTTTGCAAACACACCAGCCTAGAGATGATTTTCACCATGTTACTTTAGTGCAGGGATGGAGTAACCAGGCATCCAGGCCTATTCCTCCACCCAATGTGCGATGACATTATCATCCAGTGGTTTGCGCACTGGATTATGGACAGGAGGAGATTGTGCTGCCAAAGTGCAGGGGCTCTAAAATCCCCTCCACACTCCAAATCACCTAAAGCCCCGCAAATGAAACAGTCTATTTTTAGGGTTGGCTTCACATGTACGTTCTGTCTGTGGGACATCTTTTGACAGGTCACGTTTCCACAGAGCAGCTCTGGTAAGGTCCGCTCAACTGTAAAAACTATTGAGATTCATCAGTTTAGACCTCAGACCAGAAACAGGATTATTCTGAGAGCACAGAGTGCTGGCAGACTAGCAGCAAAAGACCTGAGCTGCCATAATACAACACAGTAATAGACAAAAAAATGTGGGGGAAAAACACTGTATAAAGACAATATTTGTAAAAGGTGATATCATATGATCTAAAAATAAAGATATTTATATTATAGCTATTGCAATATAACTAACAATTTTTTTTGTAATGGAAATAATTTTCAGCCTTTTGATGATATTCAGTATTTTAGTATTAAGGTGAACACCTACTACTCGGTTAGGATTTGGTCAATGGTTCTGAAGCACAGAGTTAGGCCTGTTTTTGTATTTTGCAGGAAAAAAATCCATTATTAACACAACAATGCCACGGGTGGCGCCAAATTTGTAGGCCTTCTAGGTTTAATCTAAAACCCATATAATAATATGAATCATGTAATCAGATTTTTAATACATTTATCTTTTTTTCAAAGAAATTAATAAAAAAGTTTGTTTTGAACTGTTTTGCACGTTATAATCCCAGAAAGAGACGGGGTTGCAGCAGACAACTAATGACTTCAATATAACAGCAGCCCCGCACAGCCGCCCACAGCCATTGACCTCAGTGTAAGCCTCTTCAACTCATTACAATATTCAGAATGACACAGCATTTAATACGCCTGAAAAAACTCTCTCTCTTCTATAGCCGTCACTCAGCGACGCGTCGGTGCTGCTTGACACGTTTGTGGAACCCCTGCCGAATGGCCTGTGAAAATGTGCGTTAATTTTAACAAAATAAAGTGAGATCATCCAAACCCTTGCATGTTATTTATTTCTTCGTCCATGGAGAGATAAACGTCTCTGTGTGAGCGTAGCAGATCGATAGCGTCGCGCAGCCCATCTTAGCCCTAACCCACACGGTCCCCACGACCAAAACCTACTGTCAATGATATATATATCATACAGCAGAGGATATACCCCAGCCAGTTACCAGAAGCTAGCTGCGAGAGAATTAAGGGAAGTACACTGTTTGCCTTACGGGTGGAACTCTTGGTTCTTAATACTTTGTGTTGTTTCCTGGATGATCCACGACTGTTTTTGTTTTGTGATGGTTGTTCATGAGTTCTTTGTTTGTTCTGAACAGTTAAACTGAGCACTGATCTTCAGAAAAATCCTCCATGTCCTGCAGATTCTTAAGTTTTCCAGCATCTTTTGCATATTTGAAACCTTTCCAGCAGTGACTGTATGATTTTGAGATGCATCTTTTCACGCTGAGGACAATTGAGGGACTGAAACAAACTCATTAAAAAAGGAATAAAACATGAGAATGACAGAAGGAAAACATGAGGCATAAGGAGCCAGGGGGGGAAAACTTTTGAATTTGAAGCTCAACGGTAAATTGACTTACTGTTTAGTCCGGGAAAATCATGCAAGTATCTTCGTTGATCACCGTCGCATAAATTCAAAATTTTCTATCAAAATATGAAAATTTGGACCCTAATTCCTTTCAAAAGTTTTCTCACCCGGTTTTAATGATCATGTTCCTTCTGGAGCATCAGTGAATGTTTGAGTCTTTTTTAATAGTTGTGTTCGAGCCCCTCAATTGTCCTCAGTGTGAAAAGATGGATCTCAAAATCATACAGTGATTGTTGGAAAGGGTTCAAAGATGCAAAAGATGCTGGAAAATGAAGAATCTGCAGGCCCAGCGGATTTTTGAAGAACAGTGATCAGTTGAACTGTTCCGAACAAACAAGGGCCTCGTGAAACCATTCACAAAACAGCACAGCCGTGGTAGATCATCCAGGTAACCACACACAGTATTAAGAACCAAGAGTTCCCAAACTTTTGAATGGGGTTATTTGAATTATTTCAGCTATTTATTTGTCTTGTGGACTAAATGTAAACATCTTTTATGTAAATTATCTTACTCAGGACAGTACTAAATAAAAAATAGCATGCATTTTGTAAATGCTATCTGAAGTATTTTTTGGTAAACTAATAAAAAGTATAATAGCAACCTACTAGAGTAAACAAACATGAGTCTAAGCACCTTCCAATAACAACACAAACGAATCACATACTATGAATGGTACAGTCAGCAGTGTTGTGACCTCACTCATACAGGCATGTCTGTATACGTCTCCACGGCCACGGCTCTCAATACACTTACATTAGACATGATAATAGCACAATAGCACTTTCACAATATCTCTGCTGGTGTAACCACTTCACATTACAGGAGTTTAAGAGACGCATTAAAGGCGTATTTAACAACAATGGCGGAATATACTTTTTGTGTGTGTGTGTAATAGGTCAGGCCACTTAGAAAAGTAGAATGCAGAAGTGCACCTTTTATCAGCAACCCACACAAAAGCTGTTAACGATGGGGATGTTGCAACGACGCCCAAACCTTATCAGGTCTTCGTTTACA
Organism: Sinocyclocheilus anophthalmus; assembly: GCA_018155175.1. Classification (NCBI taxonomy): domain Eukaryota; kingdom Metazoa; phylum Chordata; class Actinopteri; order Cypriniformes; family Cyprinidae; genus Sinocyclocheilus; species Sinocyclocheilus anophthalmus. The sequence goes on from JADLZN010004580.1 coordinate 179,261, forward strand.
TGCACCCCTGTTGTTCTGTGAACTAAGACGACCATTTAATAAATAAATAAATAAATAATTGTTTCCATAAAATTTGGCCTGCACGATAAATTGCATGCGATATTTAACGCGCATCTGTACACGCAAGTCGGGTCTGTAATTCAGCTGGTAACACTAAATCATAGGAGTTGCTTTCACATTGAGCAGCAATTATACACGAGCCGTTGCTTCACGACGAGCTGCGCAAAAAACGACATTCATATCGCTGCAGATTTTTTGCGACAGTCTCGGCAAGTGAACAAACGGCTCTGGTAGCTAATGCTGCTCAAGGGGAAACAGCATTGGAGGGTGATGGAGATTTAACGCTGATTACAGAACCGACTTTCTGACAAGATGCGCATTAAATATCGCATGCGATTTATCGTGCAGCCCTACATAAAATGGAAGTTAACAGTCACCAAAATTATTTGATCACCAACATTCTAAAAAACGTTTAAATATTTGGAAGAATGTTGGTAACCAAAATAATTTTGGTAACTGTTGACTAAATAATATTCTTCAAAATATAAATAACATTCTTTATTTGGATGGCCTAACTTTCATTTTTGGGTGAACTATCCTAAATACGTTGTCATTTATGCAGCACAGGTTTCACACCAAAGGTTAATACTAAGGATTAAGGGTTTGTATGAAACAAGATAATAGTCTAAAATCATGCATTACCAAGCACCACTAATAATAACTGAGAAATGCACCTGTACTCATATCCTGCTGATACTCTGCTTCCAAACGGCTGACCTACATGAACAAATGAACTTTGTCCTCCACTCTGATACAATGTAAAATCTGCTCAGGCATGTCAGACTCAGTCCAAACATGAACAGATTCTGAAATACGCCTGAGGAACATTAAATAGCACCAGTATCAGAAGTGTTTCCTATTCTACGAAAAGCAGACACATCAAATAACATCTATTCAAAACCAGTCACATCCTGAACAGTATTTTTTAGAAGATACCAAAAATGTTCCAGTATTAGTAACACCATGAAATAATAAGACTCTTAATATCTAGAAACTTTTGCAAGGCTTGTCAGAATAGACTTAGATTTCTGAGAACACTCATCTAATGAATTTTACCGCATAAAGTTCAGAAAATCCCTAAAGTCAGCTCTAGTGGATTAAGAACTCAAATGCATTATGAAGCCAGATGCAACAAAAGCGATTCCCTATTTTTAGTCTACTGCTTCTGCTGTGCTCATATTAAATGCAAGCAAACTACATTATGTTTTAAACCTTGTATAAATGTCAGAAATTCACAGGTAAAGGATTTTGTGTATGCTTGTGTAATTCGACTATTGTCCAAGTCTTTTAATGCCTTTACGTAAGCGCTGCATGGCAGTGTAAGCCGGGGTCTTTCTCATGTGTTCGGCTCACGCAGAATCACCTCTACATTATGCAATGCACATGTCCTGCTGTTCTCTGACAGATAGGGCTGCACGATAAATCGAAATGGAATCGAGATCGTGATTCGACAGAAGCTGCGAATGTCATGCGTATCTTTCAGTGAAGCACGGTTCTGTGATCAGCAGTAAATCTCCATGCAAAGGCCAGAGGGTGCTCTCGCGCTGAACCTCCTAATACGCCTCGCAGAAGAAACCCAGAAAATATCGCAGCAGCTGAATAAACAGAAGATTCAACTGCTTTCATTGATTCAACGTGACTAATAAACACACGACTACGGCAATATACGGTTTATCTGAGTTCTTATTATAATTTTCATTAAAATAAACTATATTTATAATGCAATGCCTTTATCACTGCTTAAAATACTATGAAATATGTCGCGTGCCTTATTCTGTATAAGAAGCCACATCATCTCACAGAAGAATTTATTTCAAACACTCGATTGCCAAAAAAAGGTGGGACACTGTACAAATTGTGAATAAAACAGAATGCAATGATGTGGAAGTGTCAAATTTCAATATTTTATTCAGAATACAACATAGATTACATATTAAATGTTTAAACTGAGAAAAAATATATTTTTAAGGGAAAAATAAGTTGATTTTATCAACTTGGCATCAATACATCTCAAAAAAGTTGGGACAAGGCAATGTTTACCACTGTGTGGCATCCCCTATTCTTTTTATAACAGTCTGCAAACGTATGGGGACTGAGGAGACAAGTTGCTCAAATTTAGGAATAGGAATTTTGTCCCATTCTTGTCTAATACAGGCATCTAGTTGCTCAACTGTCTTAGGTCTTCTATCTTCCTCTTTATGATGCGCCAAATGTTTTCGATGGGTGAAAGATCTGGACTGCAGGCTGGCCATTTCAGTACCGGATCCTTCTACGCAGCCATGATGATGTAATTGATGCAGTATATGGTCTGGCATTGTCATGTTGGAAAAATGCAAGATCTTCCCTGAAAGAGACAACGTCTGGACGGGAGCATATGTTGTTCTAGAACTTGAATAAACCTTTCAGCATTGATGGTGCCTTTCCAGATGTGTTAGCTGCCCATGCCACACGCACTCATGCAACACCATACCATCAGAGATGCAAGCTTCTGAACTGAGCACTGATAACAAATTGGGTTGTCCTTGTCCTCTTTAGTGCGGATGACATGGCGTCCCAGTTTTCCAAAAGACTTAAATTGTGATAGTTGACCACAGAACAGTTTCCATTTGCCACAGTCCATTTTTAAATGCAGACTTGGCCCTAGAGAAAACACTCATCTGCGTTGGATCAGTTTAGATTTGGCATCCAGTATGCGGTTTCGGCCTTGACTCTACGCACAAGAGATGTCCAGATTCTTCTCGAATTGTGGATGATAGAGCACGGTAGATGATGAAACTTCAAACTCTTTGAATTTTTCTCTGAGGAAGAAGAAACTCCGTCGATATTGCCACTATTTTTCGCCCGGCGAGCAGATGGGGGAATTTGGTGTCCTCGGCCCATATTGGATTCTGAGAGACAATGCCACTCTGAGGGCTCTTTTTATACCCAACATGTTGCCATTTGAACTAATAGTTGCAATTGGCTCAAGCTGTTCCTTATATGTTACATTAACTTTTCCGGCCTCATTGCTACTGTCCCAACTTTTTTGGTAATGTGTCGCTCTCATGAATCCCAAAATGAGCCAGATATTTGGCAGCATTTCAAAATGTCTCACTTTCAACATGTGATATGTTATCTATATTCTATTGTGAATAAAAAAAAGTTTATGAGATTTGTAAATTATTCCATTCCTTTTTACTCACAATTTGTACAATGTCCCAACTTCTTTGGAATTGGGTTTGTAGTTTACAAATCACTCGACTGACGTTATGAAGTGAGTTTGGAGTAAAATATGTTATTAAATGTGGTATTTTCACGTGCTTTCAGATGGAGCAACATTTACTACACAGAGCCGTAGTCACTGAGAAGCTACGCAAACAGCTGTCATTATCGCGAATGATTTCTTTGATTTCAGAATCGCGCAATAAAATTGTCTGCGATTTTTTAGCGTAACTTGTCAGTGAACTACGGCTATGTGAAGTAAATTCTGCTCCATCTGAAAGCACGTGATGAGGATTTCCTGCCGATTACAGAACCGGCATTACTAACAAAATCCGCATGACAATCACATTCGATTAATCATGCAGCCCTAGGACCGATGTATATTCAATATCATATAAATCATGTCATATTCAATACACTCAGATCTGAGCATCAGTGCAGGAAAGCCAGTATCATATTGCTGTAGTAATTGTGTTAGTCAGCAACGCACAGAAAGGGAAACACCTTGATTGTCACCTTGTCCCTTTCTAACCACTGCGTCTCTGTGAGTAACTCGGTTGTCACTCGTCCAAACTACGAGGCTCACATCCCACCCCGGACATGACGAATGACAGTAAGACACTAGAGGTGCGGCACTGAACACATCTAGAGTTTGGAATAATTGAGATTTTATACTTTTTTTTTTCTCTCCTTTTGGTCAACCGACAGCTGCATGTATTTAATTCAAAATACAGTAAAAATAATTTTTATGCTGATTTGGTGCTTAATTTGATCAATTATCTTGTACTCTTTATTATTAATTATACTCATAGTTCTGATTATTATGAATGTTGAAAACAGTTTTTCCTACTTCTGGAAAAACTACGTAACTTCCTACTTTCCTAAAGTTCACATACTTATTTTTATGTAAACTTCTTCTTTAGATAAATAGTCATTTTAATTTGAGGATTCTTTGATAAATAGTAATTCTTTGAAATAAAAATAATTTGTAAGGCTATAAATCTTAATTACCCCCAAATTTATGAATGGATGTGTATTACGGTTTACACCAAAATATTACGTGGCAAAAATAGTTTTCACTAAATAAGTGCAATCGAGAATAAGTTATTTAAAATGAAGGTCCTAATAATAAAAAAAATACAGGTTTTACGGACTTTTAATCAAATAAATAAATAACAAGCCATGAAATAAGATACCGTCATTCAAAACCCTGTTAATTACATCGTTGTGTGATGATAGCCAGGACAATTGAGATCTGTAAAGGTTAGATTTTAAACAGTAAACAGTACATTTTGAAAAAAGTTAGTGGTTTGATAGGGTCTTGGGGGGCCCGCTCTATGCTATAATTTCCGGGTTCGTTTTTCATACATGTTGTTTAGATTGGTAAGACAAGTTCAAATAGCATATCAAGCAGGTTTATTATTCTTATTAGTATTAAGAATATAAGAGTTATGCGAAACTACTGCTGCTGATTTTCTTTGAAACAATTTCGTAGATTTTCTTCGTTTCTAAATAGTTTGTAATGAAAAATCTCAACTCGATTAATCATAAAATATGATTGTTTACCAACGATAAATGTAACTAAGCTACCCTCGAAATGTGGTAAAATACACCCAGACAGGTGCTGGGAAAATAGGGACAAACAGCAATTGGGTTGTTTTGACCCAGGCGTTGGTTACTACCAGTGTTGGGGTAACGCAATCCAAGTAACGCAAGTCGTAAATCACTACTTTTTTCAAGTAAATAGTAAGGAACGCATTACTTTAATTTACAATGACGAAATATCTGCGTTACTTTTTTTCCCCATTGTAGTGATGTAAGGCTCTTTGGATGTCCCCGTTGTTGTCGCGTATTGTTGAGAGAAATCAGAGATGTTACTGTAGTTCTAAAATAAAAATAAATATGAATATGCATTAATTAAACTCACAAAAAAAAAACAGATTCAGTATTCCTCAATGAATAAAAATAATGCAACTCAGAATATGACGAAAACCTGCAATAATTAAATGTAAACAACACAAATACTTATAATTTTTTTTAATCCATTCTATGTGCGTTCTGACCCTTCGATGATACAAGTTCAACCGTATACTATAAGCAACAAATTACTTAGACAACAATTTGGGGTCTTTGTTAGTTTAAGTGGGTTGGAAAAGTCTTCTCTGCATTAGACTGTGCGGAGTAAAACAGTACTTCCTTCTGCCTGAGGTTTATTCATTTCACTTTTGGTGTGCAAAGGCTTTTATATTTGCCAAAAATAGAACTTTTTTTATTTTAAAAACAAACAAGCAAGCCCTGTCCAGATTTAAAAAGTAACGCAAAAGTAACGCAACGCATTACTTCCCATAAAAAAAAAACATAAAGGAAAAAGTAGACTAAGTACCGTAATAGTTACCTTTTTTAGGAGTAAGCACTTTGTAATGATGTACTTTTAAAAGTAACTTTCCCCAACACTGGTTACTAGCCAGACATAAACATTTAACCCACCCGCTGGGTCAAAACAACCCAATTGCTGGGTTTGTCCCTATTTTACCCAGCACTGGGGGTATTGTAACCCTAGATTTTTTAAAGAGTGTGTGCACCTCTCAGCATCGCAGCGTATTGCCATGAAACTACGCGTGAGGGGAATCACTGAAGATCGTGAGAAACATGGCAGGACAGGAACATAATTATATGACATGTAACTATTCGTGAGAAACATGCAGGACAGGGAACATAATATCATGACATGTAACTCTAGGCCTAAAACACGCTGCTAACTGCGTTCAAGAGAAGACGACATCAAATACAAGTCTGAATTCAAGTTCATATTAAAAGCGCCAGTTTTATGTTCACCTGACATTACTTAGGTTTTATCCGCCTCCTCCTCTAAACAATAGACAACCGAAACCAGTCAACAGGGAAACAGCAAAAACACCTAAACTCGTCCAGAGTGAAAGCACGTACCTTTAGAGGGGCCAGTACTGAAGAGCCACTAACTCTCGGGAGACACGCGGGGTCCGGGGGGATCTATATGTGACTGGACACTTAAAGACAGACACTCAACGGCTCCATTCTGTGTACAATCCCAGATTTCCTGAATTTTCCAGGTATGGGCGTGTCCAAGAACGCGCAGGTGAGTCCAAACAGCGCATTCCCAAGTCACGTGACCGCTCTGAATCATACCTGTGCGCATATGTCTGACCAGCTGATTGAATCATACCACATAAGCCTCCACATGGATCATATGTCATCTTTAAAGTCTGATGATTTAAAAGTATTGTGTGGTGGCTAGATGCTTTGAAACCTTGTGTTATCATAAGGGTCAGAATATAAAACGTAATAAAACACATTACATTTACTGAATGTTAAAATGTTTTTTTTTTTAAGTATTTATACAGATAATTATATTCCCTGCGTTAATCATATTTATTATGATTTTCAAGCTACACTGTGATGTGATAATTGTGAATAATTCAGATGTTAAGAAACGCCCAAAGTGATTTGAAACAAACAAAAACTGCTAAAGAGGTCATTGTCATAGGTATGTAGTTAAAATCACTCAAAATATCTTGCTGCTCAAATATGCTTATGGTGACATTTAGCAGTATTTGCATGATCGATTTCCCTATCTTTACATTTAAATGTTTTTTAATCATATAAACTTACATTTTTCACATGTTTCACTATGAACTTGTGCGTTTAACGTCACCATTCTTATCTAATCGTATCTCACTAAAATCTAAATTCGTGTATAAAGATTATAAATTTACGTTACTGTGTTTGAGATCCAAATATGCATTATTCCTTGAAGGCCTTTAATTTTATCTTTTTGTAATAAACATATTAATATATACAATATATCATATACATAATATATTAGTTTGAACACCATTACATTAATATAAATAAAAAGTAAAATACTCGTACTTATTCAAAGATTATTTGTTCTACTGAAACAAACACAAATACACCTCCAAGTGGACAGCACGTGACTACTGCAAGCAGTGAAAACACTGGTGTGAGAGTGAGACATTATAACTGCTATCTTTAATTATGTCATAATTATAAATAAGTATTAGAATAACTTAAAACAAAAATGATTAGTGCATTAATGTGTCTTGCAGCTCGTCAATCATATTGAATTATATGGATAGTATTCACACGGTGCTCGTGATGCAGAAAAAGTGGAAAGGTTCTTGTGAAGATACAGCATTTAATAGCATAATAGCAACTAAAAACATTCTACATAAAAGCACATTTAATTCATATATTACTCTAATCAAAATACATTTAAATTTAAATACATTTTATAAAACGTTTTGAAAGATTTATGGCTTTTAACGTCTAAACCCATGTAAATCTTTAGACAAAAAAGTAACATTTACCATTATAATAGCCCCATGTCATTATATTATGCTGATTGTGCATCAAAATCACATGAGCAGACATAATAATCAATCCATGCTCACTATTGACAATGTTACTAACTTTTGGTACTAGTCACTGTACTGTAATGATTACATGAAATCATTACTCACACAATACAAGTCAGGAGTGCTCACAATATAATTATACCAGTGTTATTATATAATAAACTTATTTCTTTGTTTGTATGACACATGCTTTAATCAGGTTGGTATCATGCCTTTAACATGCATACTAACCAGCGTGTTTATGAGATAGTTACAGCACACTGGTCAAATGAGAGTGTAACTATTATTATACAACAAACTTGTGCAAGTAGGTACAAAGTGCACAGACAGTGTAAGGCACTGCAGTACTATAGTGTGGCAATCGCTCTGCCATTGTTTCAAACATAAGGCATTTCTCAGTCCATGTGTATTAGCAGCTAGAGATATCCGTTGTGCAAAATTGTGGCGGGTGAGACAGCATGTCCACTGTTTCTACATCTAGTACATATTTGGATGGCCCGGTCCACTTCAGAAGGCCCCACACGTCACTAAAAAAGAAAACAATATGAGCCACAAACACGGATCTGGAGCGAATGACACAAAAGAGATTGAGTTCCAGGGGAACTTCAGATCACGTGTCATTTGGTGAGAACCAATGTGACTTGACTCAACAATTACTGACCAAGTAGACGTCCAGACCGGACTCAGGTGTGCTCGCCTGTGAGTCTGAAGCAAGAAGAGTGCTATCCTCCAATGCTAGTCGAGCTGGACGTCCTACGATCATCTCTGAGGACAAAAAAACACAGTGACATCAGTCAAACAAGAAGGTGCCAATCACATTGTGTTTAGCTAAAAAAAAAGGAGAGGGAGAGCTGTAAAGGAATATGGAAGTTCATTTTTATTTAAACTAATATGCAGAGGTGTAAAGACTATACCTGAAAACAATACTTTGTACTCAAAGATGCACTCAAAGAGACATGCCAGTGAAAAAATAAGAAGATTGTGATTTGTGTGATGAAGGAGAGAATACTTTTATTTATCTAACAACCCGAAAATAACTACTGAACCCTCAATAAGTAGTGCCGCGACATAAGAATACTAAAACCATATCCTCAACAAAAAGGTCTTCAGTATAATGGATAAATAAAATAATGTTAAGTAAAATTAAAAAGCCGATGCCTTTTTGCAGTGGATGTGTTGGTTTCAGCCTCATTGCCGGCTGCAGTCATGCCCTCATCTCATATCCACCTTATTTTTCAACGCGAATAAGCCGTTTTCTGTGAATGTGTGAGACTTCCGGTTCATTCGCCGCTGTAGGGAAATAACGAGAAGAATAACAACGTGCGGTAAACGGTAAACTGTTTGCACTACAAACCAGTGTTTTCATAATTAGGATAATACATTAAAATAACATGGTAAGACACACTTGTTTGCAATATCAAGCAGCAAAACTAGCTGTTTTGTACAGCTAAAAAATAGCTGGAAGCGGATGAGACCTGAAGCCAGACACATTAAATTTACAATTTTACCCTCTCACGAGAAAATAAGGTTGGATATAACTACACAGGATTCAAACCTTGCAGAAACTCACATTCACGTACAAGTAGTCCCTATGTTGACAAGTTTGGGTGAGTCCGTGCACAACGCACAGATATACTTTCATTGCCTGTAGTTTGGCGATATCACGCGCTCTTTACACTGCTGCTGAACAAGCGATCAATGTACAAGTGCCAAAATCCATTAATTTAACTTGCAACACTCATTCAAATTTAGGAGCAAAGGTACAGATGCTTCTTTCTAAAATATAGTGAAATAGGTGCAAAGGGTGCTAATAATCTTCATGCTACGCCAACCCCACCCTCAGTAAAACTACCAAAAGAAAACTCAGTACAGATTTGATTGCATTTACGTCAAATACCTTTCACACTCTACCTTAGACTACGTCTGTCTGATGGGAAAGTGTGGTGGGTGTTTTTAGTAACACCTGGTTTCTGATTCAGTTTCACATCTCTAGAGAGGTAATTAGAAGACATAGTGGCGCCTGAAAATCTGTGCCGCGGTCGTCTGGCGGTTGGGGAGGCTGCGTATATAACATCAGGTTTCTGAGAGGAGTGTGTTTCTGTCAAAAAGAAGCAGCATTGGAAAACTGAGGAATTCTGAATGTTTAAAAATAGGTATGCTTTGAATGGTACCCTTTGTGTGCAACCCAGGTGCGTACACTTTAGCATCCTTAAAGAGCACTTATTAAACTGTATGTACTCTATTTAAAATTTTATATTAAATGCAGATATTTTGAAACTTTTTTTTTGTTTTTAGTGTCTTTTTTGACCCACTAGTTAATTTTATTGTCTTTGAAATATGGTTGAAGTACTGCTGAACGTACTGACAAGCCTTTATGGTAAACTAAAATATACTTAATGTCAATTTTATTGAAACTTGTAAGTCATGTATTTAAATATACTTGTAATTACACATTTAGAATGATGAAGTTGCAATTTAAAATATATTAGCTTTAAACTGAATATCAAATAACACACTACGGTTAAAGTTATAATCTAGTACTTTACATGTGCTATAGTGTTAGTCAACACATCCAAATAAGTGTACTTCTTTAAAAGAACTCACAAAAGATGAAACAGTTATTAAATGTACTTTAATGTAAAGTTTTCATTTGAATACTTTTTTAAAAGCCCACTTGCGATGTGTTTGAGAAAGTCATGAAAGTGTCCTCCCACAAGTACACAAAAGTGGCCTGTTCTACTTTTCATAGACTCTATATTATATATACACATTTTTAATAACGCTTTTAAGATTTGAAGTAAACTACAAGTGCACATTTAATACAATGAAGTGCACTATTTGTCACAAGGGATGAAATTATATTATTTCAACAAAGATAAATTCATTTTCAGTAATGAAAATTCTGTCATTATTTACTCACTCATATTGTTCCAAACTCCATGGCAAAAATAACAGCATGCACGTTTGGAACAATTTGAGGGTGTATAAATAATAATAGAATTTTCATTTCTAGGGGCGTGGACTAGTGTCCTTACAGGCTCAAAAACGATGCATAAAATTTATACGTGTGTATTAGTTCTCTTCAAAGTCAATAAGCACCTGTATCATCGAGGTTTTCCAGGCTTTGCGCCCTCCTCTCTTCTTGACTCTCTTCTTTTACAGTCGACAGAAATTCCTGTGAGGCCGACCTACACGGCTGGATAGAGTTTTTCTTCTTTCTCGAGGATGCACCACGGAGAGCTGAAAGTAAAAAGAAAGAGGGGAAAATGTGAGGTTTGGTACATCATTTCAAATGATCATATTCATTCAAACTGAATTCTATTGTAAATAATAAGCATTAAACTTACGGTGAATCTTTTTAAATACTGTGGTGCCCATGAACTTCAGGAATCTGTCAGCGTAGAAATTAGGTCTATGGACAGATACTGTGTCCTAGCATGCAAAGTAGCAAAGAGCCATAAATCATGATAAAGTTCAAATAGAAGTATATACAAATATATTTAATGTAAAAAAGAAAAACTACATACGCCATCATGCACAAGAGCTTTCCACGAGTGCTCAACCTTCTTTATAAATCTGTATATATGAGATAGAAATGTTCAATATTCAAATAAGTCATCTTTAATTGAAATAGTAATTATTCTTATCTTTTGTCAGGTGATTCATACCTATAGGACTGCAGGATATCAATGATCCCAAGAAAGATCAGCAACTTCTCGTCTTTGTGTTTAGCAGGAATGCCACCCAATCTAGAACAAAAACACATGATTATTTCAAAACTAATCCAAGGTCAGTCATAAAACGTATTAGAAATATTTTAGAAACATGGAGGACATATTTTCAGCTTTTCAACATTATTCAACATTTCAACATAATCAGAGAAGTTTTATTTCACATATATATGGTACATTTTTGTCCCATCTCTACACAAAGGATGAATTTATTTGAACAAAAATACAGTAAAACTAGTAACATTGGAAAAACAATCATTACATATTTCTATTTGTATACATGTTAAAATGTGATTTTATTGCTGTGATCAAAGCTGAATTTTCAGCATCATTACTCCAGTCTTCAGTGTCACATGATCCTTCAGAAATCAGTCTAATATACTGATTTGATGCTCAAGAAACGTTTCTGATTATTATCATTGTTGAAAACAGTTGAGCTGCTTAATTTGTTTGTGGAAACCATGATACTTTTTTATTTTCAAGATTCTTTGATAAATAGAAAGTTCAAAAAAACATTTATTTGAACAACCTGAATCTTCTGTTTTCTACTGCTGTCATGTTCCATTTTAGTTTCGTTTCACCTTGTTTTTACATGTTTTTGTTCCTGTGTCCTTTGTTCTATTCACTCTTTTGTTGCCACAACAAAATACTGGGAAAACAAAAATAGACAAGGACCGAGGGGGTCGGGAGTAAAAAAACAGCAGACGACATAGTTAGATTGACAAGAAATCACTCCAAATAATCCAAGGAACAAAAAACAAAAGCAAGGAGGTCTCCAAACCAAACCCCACATACTCACATTATTTAACCACCACAAACGGCAGGAACAGAACAAAAAACGGACACAAGATCCAACAGTTATTGGAAAGAATAATTCCAGCACACCAAGAAAGAAAAGCGGACCCACAACAACACACAAAACAGACCGTCTGACAGGGGGGATGATATATATATACTAATATATTACAGACCCAGCTATTATACAATAAGCCAATTATATAAGTGGGTTACAAAAAACTCCTTATACCTTGTGCGATGTTTACATGTTCCGCACGCCACATTTCTACCCATAAGCATCAACAGAAGCACGATGTAGTGTGATTGCTATCTCGGCGCGGCAAGGCAAAAAACACAGGGTCAACAACAGCACCACAAACACATATATACAAGAATGACGCATACTGTCCATCTGCGAGCCAATGAGCAACGCAGATATTGACAATTTTAGCAACAGCTTGAATGCTGCTGGATGGCACGATGCACAATCACGAACACAAACAAACCAATCAAAACCAAAACACACAATAGAAAAAAATATCTATGCTGCACACTCAATTTGTATAACTCTTTTTCAGGAAAGCCATCGCATACAATAGAATGCACTCACTTGGCTCAGAAAAATCTGAGGGATGGACAGAAGGCTCGTCGCCACACAAGAGCAGGCCTCACTTTGAAATGGGAAACACTCAGCAAACAGTACCACCTGCTGATAAAACCTACAAGCAACACCACAAACATACATAGACTAATCAACACAGAGATGGCAAGTAATATTTTAAACACTGCATTGCGTCATTTCTTAAATTGGCTGGTCCACAACCCATCATGAATCAAAGAAGTGGAAAAATGTAACTTATACATGGTCAACAAAACAATTATTCTAATTTCACACGTACTTTGTCCCCAATCTACATCTACTTGCTGCTATATTTAAAATTTATATCCTAACAAAAATAAACCCCAGGTTATTTTCCGGATATCAGGACCGGTATATGCCACGCCCCCACAAACAACCAACACTATAAACAAAATTTCAATAATATAACCTTTTAAATTTTACCAAGATTAACACCAAAAATTTCCGAAACATAAAGCATTCCTCTAACACATACCAGACAACAGTTTCAATGAGTCTATTTCTCGACATTATTTCAGGCAATTCAAAAATAAAAACTAATCAATGTCTGAAATCAACCAGACAAACATCATATGTGACCAACTACCACCACAACCACAAACAACAAAAACATTTTAAAGAAAGGGTCAGTAGCGTAGAAATAGGTAAGACCAAGGATTGACAGAAACTACTCATTGGTTTCGTTGATTAAGTTTCGCTAGCTGTGTTCTTTGATTTATTATTAAGTGAGACCCCTAGAAAGGCGATTCCTCATAGACTCGCCTTGTGTATTTGTCTAACCCTCAGGTTCCTCCTCAGTCCCGTTGTTCGGTATCATCTTTGCATGTGTTTTGTGTAAGCTGTTGCGGTTCGCTCCCTCTTACATTACTGGGGTAGGTATAATTTGTTTTATTGGTTAATAACAAGTTACTTAGGTCTATGCACTACTAGACCTCCATTGTCTCCTCTGCCTGATCCTGACCCACCAGACAACTGCTACTGGTTCACTCTATTTATGCCATCCTTTGCTTAAAGCTGATGTCTGTAAGTTTTGCCTCTTTGTCGCCCTCTCTGTTTGAAACCTGCAATTGCAGCTGCGTGCTGAATTATCTAGCTTGCGTGGGTTGTGAGTCGGCACTCATATCGTTCCAAGCTACGGGCTGAATCTAATGTTTCTTGACAGATGTTCAGTTGGCTGTTGCAGTCCGAGCACCGGGCTGTTTTGGGGGGGCATAATTTACCGTAAACTTCGCAATCACCGATTCTAGCCTCCGAGCGTTAGGTCAAATATGACCCCACAATAGAAGTTTAATCACCGTGGATATATTGCCATCTGGCACAAGTAACGGAGTCTGCCGTACAGTTGTGTATCGGTGACCAACTGAGTGAAAAAAGCATATCACCATGCATCTTCGTGCCGTACACATGATGATTCTTCAATACTAAATGTGATCGTCTTAGTCTCATATACATCAACCGTTCAATTATATTATTGGTATACTTTATTCTCAACATGTATTAATGTTAACCACATCGTACATCGCGGGACATATAGTCCTGATCGATTTCAATTTCTTCTAGTCTAATCTAATTGTCATACTCTTCGAATTTTCATATTAAAGAATTCTTATATAAACCATATCAAAAAAAGCTAATTATGCTCCCTTTGAACTGGTTTTCTTTAAAATACAAATCTTTTTAATCCCAGGCTATCTGTAATCAGAGCACCTGTAGTGCAGACTCGGATATAATTTAATTTAATTCTACATGTGTTGTGCGTCTTGTGCGCACACAATATTCCTTTATGGTATTACAATACCCCACCAAAATGAATCAAGTTTCTAGTACTTCACTGCTGTGAGAAAAGGCTTATAAACATCTCTGCCACCAAGATGCAGGATCCTCACATGGCGATAGCCTAGTAGCCGGACAACTTTCTTAGGTTTACCGAGTGACGTAATGACGCAGTGCTCATGCTCCGAATTTCCCGGCAAAAACGTACCTGTACCACTCAAATTGAAACTACTTTTATTTTAAGCTACATGTTTGAATCGGGCTCATAAGGCGTAGTTTGGGTTGAAACGGGCTGGCAATGTATTTGCTCAAATATTGATTTCGGATTATTTTTAACCAAAAAAAGTTCACTGACTGCAGCTTTAATAAAAATACTACTTTCTTTAAAAAAAAAAAAAGTACTGACCCCAAACATTTGAACAGTTGTGTACAAATAAATATTTGGCATGTCTGACATTCTTTGTCTTTCTTTTCTCTTTACTCCACTCACGTGTCGTCATCGGCATCAGGAAGAGTCTCGGCTGCTTTACCGTCTCCTTGAATGGACTCGCGGGCTGTGGAGTACAGGACCTTCTGCCCACCCTGACGCTTACTGTCCCCTATCCCGCCTCTCCCCCTCAGCTTCCTGTCCAGAACATGGATGCCCAGCAGCAAACTGTAGTCCATGATTTTAAAGCTTTCCAGCACCTGTGGAATAAAATGAATGGAAATCATAACCACAAACCACTTTTAATCCTGAAGAGCTCTGCAGTGATCAACAACACGACTCACCCGACAATCTCTCTGAAGAGTCTTCACCAAGGCGTTGTGCGTGTCTGCATCAAAATAAAGACCTTCGTGCATCTCCTGGAAGTCTAGATCTTTAAAGGTCGGGGAGGGTTTGGCGTGCTCCTTCCGTGACGCTCTGCGTTTGTAAGTGGAGCCCTTTAAGTCATATTTGTAGTGCATTTTCAAAGAGCGAGGCAGGATATTGTTCATCACCACCAATCGGATATTAACGCCGCCACATTGAATACAGTACAGCCCGTAAAACTTCGGTAAGAGGGTCCTCGGGTTCTGATTCAGATTCTGCAATCAGGAAGGACAAGATAAATTTTTAATCTAGAAAAGAACATTTATCGGTATCAAAAAAATTCTGTAAATTTAATGTACAATTGTCAGAAAATAGTGGAGGCCAAGCTAAATGCATTATTTTTGCACATTTAATAATTAAAAATAATCACATAAAATTAATTAATAATTATATAATTCATTTATTAACATTTTAAACTGACAGGCCTAATATTTAGTGTTTTAATGTGTTTTAATATGTAGTGTAGTCCTGTATTTCTACAGCAAACAGGGCCATAAAACAACTGTAAAGTAACTGTGCTGTAAAATTATTAACCGTAGTTGTTTTTTTATCTCTATTAATATAATAACCATAAATATGAGCAACTGAATTGAGATATGAGCAGTGTATAGTGCAGTTTCTTCCTTGTTAATGTGGTGATTGTGTGGCTCACCGCAGTAACCTCGGCTGCAGCCTTCTGCAGAAATTCAGCTTCTTTGTGCTGCACAGTCTTTATGATGAACTCATCGTCACTGGTTAAGTAAAACCATGAACTACTCGCTCCAGGGTTTGACAGCTCTATCAGAGGTTCTTTACAAATAGAGTACGGCATATGAAAAAAAGATGCATTATTAATGCAGATTCGACATAAAACACAAAGACAAGTGCACTTGGATCATTTTAATTATATAGAAAGTAAAACTAAAAATGAACTGAAATGAATCTAAATAGAAATATTAAAAAATGGCACACAATTAAATAATATATAAATATTTACATAAAATAAATTGCATTTTTTTTTGTCCCCATGACTGTGCACTGATATAATTTACAGGATGCTAAACTTTACCTTACATTATTTAGTATTTATTTGATATACTTATTATACATCAAATATTTATTATATATAGTTGTATTATACACATTTACAAAGTAATTTTAAATTTAATTTATATGTATCATTAATTTTATTCCATTAGCATGTCCAATTTATCACCATTATATTTTAGAATCATTTTGCTTACTGTTTAGAATTTCACGATCCTTGACAGTAAATTATTTCGTCATCTTTCATGATTGTATTAGTAAGTCTCCTGCGGTTTACTGCTCTTACCAAATAATCGTCTGGTTTAATCCCAAAGAGCTCCCTAAAGTAACGGAAAGCCAAGGGAGCATAATTTTTAAAGCGAAAGTCAGGGTAATGGTGAGCTGGGGTCAGATTACTGCCTTACTGAAAGACAAAAGACACAATATATATATAAAAAATAAAAAAAAGGTGTACAAAACCTAATGATCCTATACAGCATTGTCAGGAATCAACCAATCACAAAAGGTATTCAGCTGTACTAATTAATTATGCAGAAGATATTAAACAAACTGATAACTACAACAGAACTGTTGACATTTGGAACGGAGCAATTGTATCTCAATGTTTGAATAGGGAGTCTATGGCAACCACACATTACATCTGTCAAGTGTCAAGCACGGTACGCGTGCGGTAATACCTCGGGAGAAAGACACTCTCAACAACGTAGAAGTCTTGCATGAGAACATCTCTGTCTGGTTTGGAGGTCATATTGCCGACTGTGTACCCGATGCCGAGCTGGATGGCTCCTCTCAAAGCTTCAGCTGTGGGCTGGAGACAAACACACACAGACACACAGAAACTTAATGTAGAACAGGCCTCAGATCATGAGCAAATACTGACGTACAGGAAATCAATCATCGCTCTGCAGAGATAACGCCATTCTTATCAGCACTAAAAGCACACACATGAGAGGAAGTTGAAGACAAGGAAGTCGAGGCATATGGCTACGTTTGAGGCCTGGTTTTACAAGAAGTCATTTACTGCTAGAGTGCCACAATGTGAGCAAATAAATCGCAACTACTTAGCAACGCCCTGACAACCACCCACAACGAGTTAGGATTGTGACGCCTACTGCAGAGTGTAAAAATATCAAACATGTACAGTACTACAGTACATTTATCCCTCTAAATGAACTCTTTCACAATAATTTTCATAAATTATAATTTTGAATATTCATGATAACCTTACTGCATGAAGGCCTCTATTACAATAATAATGCACAAAACACATGCCCATATTTAACAATCAAAAGAAAAAATAAGAAATTATATTTTGCATTAAAAGAATTATGCCCATTTCTTTCATGAAAATCAAGCACATTTTAAAACCAAATTCTTGGTTACGTAATGTGTCCAGAAACATTATTATTATTATCATCATATTTTTTCATCATTCTCATAATACATTCAGTAAAAAATCTTGTCCATGACATTAATTTTTTAAAATTAAAATTAGTGTAAATAAAGGTATTACCATAAATACATAGTACTGTTATTACTACTTTATAAAAATAATTATTTTTTTTCATCACAGTCAAAGTATAATTTCATATCAAATTAATAAACCATTTGAATTTATTATTTTAATGTAAAATAAATATTTTAGATATACAGTGGGTATTGAAAATATTCACCCCGTTTAAAATAACCACATTTTGTTGCTTTGCAGCCTGAAATGAAGACGGACAGTTTTTGTTTTATGCAGCTGTATTTACTCAGTGCAACTTATAACATCCAAGGGAAAGATATAACACCAACATGTCAGGAAAAAATTAAAATAAAAAAACTAGAATCACTGAGTTGGAAAAATGATCAGCCCCTTGTGTCAGTATTTTATTGAACCAGCTTTTGCTTTAATCACAGCTTTTAGTCTGTTGGTATTTTTCTCTGCTGACTTTGCACATCTATACTTTGCAGTATTTGCCTGCTCTTCTTTGCAGAACTGCTCAAGTTCAGTTAAATTTGATGGTGAGCGTTTGTGGACTGCAGTCTTCAAGTCATTGCACAGATTTTCAACAGGGTTTAAATCTGGGCTCTGACTAAACCATGCAGGGATATTCACATTTTCTCCTTCAACCTCTGTGGTCAGTTTTGCTGTGTGCTTTTGGTCATTGTCATGTTGGAAGGTAAACCTTCCTCCAATTGACAACTTTCTGGCAGAGGGCAGCAGATTTTGACGGTATTTTGCCCTGTCTATTTGTCCTTGCCCTTGTCCTATTCTATCCTGACAAGTGCTCCAGTCGCTGCTGCAGAGAAACAGCCCAGAACAGGATATCACCGCCTCCATGCTTTTCTGGAGGAATGCTGTTATTTGGATGGTGAGCTGTATTAGATTTCCGCCAGACATATTGTTTGGTGTTGAGACCAAATAATTCAATTTTAGTCTCATCTGCCTCAGAATCTTCAAGGTGTGTTTTGGCAAAGCTCAGTCTGACTGCATGTGGCCTTTCTTGAGGAGCGGCTTTTTTCTTGCAACCCTCCCATACAAGCCACATTTGTGGAGAATTTGTGATATTGTTGTCACATGCACACAATGATCACTCTTTATCATAAATTCCTGCAGCTGCTTCAGAGTTGCTGTCGGCTCTTGGTCGCCTCTCTGAGCAGTTTCCTGAGCGACGTCCTGATCCAGAGATGGTCTGTGTTTTACTAAATACCTTCCACTTCTTAATAACAGACTTCACTGTGCTTCTAGGCATTGATAAAGCATTTGAATTTTTTTTTGTATCCATCTCTTGACTTGTGCCTGTCCACAACTTAATCCTGGAGATCTGCACCTGATTGAGTTTACAAGTCACTTTTAGGAGGAGGTGATCCTTTTTCCAAGTGATGCAGTCTTTTATAATATAAACAGTTTTTTTTATTACATACATTATTTAATTGGTTGTTTATTCTATCTTTCACTTGGATGTTATAAGTTGCACTGAGTAAATACAGCTGAATAAAACAAAAACTGTGTCCGTCTTCATTTCAGGCTGCAAAGCAACAAAATGTGATGATTTTAAAGGGATGTGAACTGTCTATATCCCATGCGTTTAATATGTTATTCTAACTGCGTATATCTAATATATTAATACCATTATATAAGATTTATATATTCATATATAAATGAGATATTTTGTGGTATTATGATAATTAAAAGCAATGTGATGGAGTGGCTGCTAATATGAAAATAAGCTTTTTATTAATAATTCTTTTGATTTGGGGGTGAACATATGGATATGTTATATGCATATGCATACATAAATTATGAACATATCCATATTCTGGAAGTATTCTAGATTTATGCTACAATGTATCACATTGTGTCTTTTTTCTCTTAAACCTATTGTCCAATTATTTCTGTCATCTTTTGTTCCAGCTATTTATATACAGGAAATTACAAAATTGTCTCTAAACCCCACAAGCCATGTTTTGGGCAAACATCCACAATGCGAATATGCTAATCTAAGATCATGAGCCTCTATGGTCCACATGGCATGGCACATGGCTATAGTGTGGTCACCGTTATGTAACAGTCAGCAGGAAAACAGCATTTCAGACAAACAAGTATGACAAATCAGAGTGGGTTATGCAAAAATCAAATCCCACTAAATCCCAAAAGAGCTCACAGCACAAACGCTACATTGTGCCACAGAAAAATATGCTGGGTTGGGCAAAAAATAATCTATTGCACACCAAAGCCTAGAAACCAGACCGACAGAAAATGACAAATCATTTCTCCTAAACAATTAAATTAAATAGAGACGCTTGCCGTAGACTCCTGCTTCTCAGATTTCCCTCCTTAGAATAAGACCTCATGTATCTCACATGAGTTTCAGAAGAGCTATGCGACACTATCATTCATTTTTAAAGCTTTATATTCTTCCTGTATGTCAACAATTGTCTCATTTGCTATTTTATGTTTCTGAGGAATTTTGGTTACTTACATTAATACTTAAAATGCAACTCAGAACTTTATTTACATTAGCAATACATTATTTCTTGAGCAGTATGCATCTGTGTAAAGAGTTGTCCAACTTCTTTAGTTTATTAACCTAAATAATTCTTCAGCTTCAGCCAGTGATAAATACAATTAGAAGTGTAAATAAACTAAATCAATTCATCAGTTTATCACTGATACATACAGATAAAACATTGTTCTATATTTTACACACCTTTTTGTGGTCTTTGCCCCCGGTTTTTTGAGGTCTTCCACCTCTGGTCTCGTCTGCCGTTGAATTCATCTATTATTTAAGGTAAATATAAAAAATACATAACAATTACAATCATCAAAATTGCGATATGAATGTCTCAAGGCCCCAAAAATGATTAAATCAACATAATCATAGTGCACTATTAAAATAAGAATATGTAAAGGTAGCTTCAACTGTGAGCGCTGTGCACATTATCAAACAGGAAATTAAGTCATGTGATGTTCCTGTTCTTGGTAGAATTCAAAGCTGCTGATGCAAGAGATGCAACTCTAAAGCACCTCATTAGAAAGAGACTCAAGTTTCCTCCTGACACAGTTGCAACGTTTCAGTCGGACCGTATCTGAATGATGCAGCATATATAATCACACAAAATTTAGAGAAGTTGGAGTTCTGCTTAGTGACAGGATGTTGGTAGTAAACACATGCAAAATTTGGGGAAAACACATGCAAAATGTAATACTTTTCCTTTTCATACAGCAGTGCTCTATTCAAATAAAGCTGTCAATAGCCTCAGGGGCCATAAAAGCTGCTCGTCTATATGAGTGAATGTTACAAAATCATGACCGGGTCTCATTTCACCCAAAAGTCTGGGGATAATTGTCATGAAAATGATAGATAGATCTGCTACATAAAAATATAAAAACATATGAGCATATTAAAGTCATATGAACATAATTATTTGTACTACTTGCGAAAGACATAATATGAATGATGGGTTAGTCCTGTTTTTTTGCCTAGATATATTCATTTATTTAATTCAATGACTTGAAAACATCTATTCTATCATGAACATATTTTCAGTTTCTGAAATAAAATTCATTTTGATATTTTTGGAGGCATATCATTTCCAGGGTGTTCCAACTGATGACATCACGAAAAATAATTAAATAAATATAAAACCTGAAGACTTAGTTAATGCATAATGCATTATTATTATTATTTAGAAAAAAGTAAGCTTCACTGCATATTAATATATGAAAAACTACAAAACAAATCAAAGTCATGTGGTGCTGGTCCTCAGTACAGAAACAGGAGGAAAATAATCGCAGCCACCGGAATAACCTATGCAATACCCTACACCAACCACCCCCAACACCTTAGCCCCATACCTGGAGTGGCCTTCCAGTTGTCTTTATACTGATCAAGTATAAATCCTTCTTTCTTTTTTTTCACATGTCCTTATTTTGGAGTGAAATACAACCGGAACCTAGCTACGCAACTGTACTATGCGAGACCGGACTTGGGCCCACTTTTGTGTTCACATGTACCTCTCCTCCTAACCAAGTTATTCCTTGTTCCGGGTTCTCATGTATGTCTCCCTACACAAGATGTCTTGAAAATTACAACTTTGTACCTTATATTTACCTCCTACGTTGAGTGCAGTCTAGTCGTGGCCCATCTTAGTAAAGTTTTAATTCACTAGCTCGGTACTCTAAGTACTTATACTTCGCACGTATGACGGGGTATAAAAGTTTTTTCCTTTTAAGCGTACTTCCCCTATGGCCAAGTCTGGTTTGCATTACGTTCAGGTTGTAACACGACCCTTTTTTTTTCTGACAGCATGGCATTTTCCTTACCTTGTAAACCGCTCTGCTGTTCATTAGACATTAATGTCGATGCATATCCAGCTGAAAATGATTCCAGGCGTCTAGTGCATGGAGAAATAATGAAGAAAAAAAAAAAAAAAAACAATACATGATAGTGTCAGGCATCTGTCAGTGACTGATACTGAAAGTGAAAGACATGAAGAAAGTGCACAAGCAAAGGAAACAGAGTGCTAAAGTGAACGTAAACAAAGATGGAAAGAATGTTTATGAGGGAAATGGAATAAGTGAGCGTTTAAAGATATTTATACATGCATGGAATAAGTGAGCGTTTAAAGATATTTATACATGCATTAAACACATGGCAAGCGCTGTGTGAGGCTCAATCATTCCAGAAATGACAGATCACATGCCCACACGCCACTGAATGTTATAAAACAGACTCTGCAAGATATTCAAATTCAACAGATGATGCTCACAGCCTATTTCCCGTTAATCTGATGGCAGAGCCACTAAACAAACATGTTTCTTTGCCATATCTCACGCCGATGAGGAACCGTTGAAAGGAGAAAGAGTTCCTACTTAAAAAAACATCTGAAATGTTAAAGCATCACACAGCTAAGGAGAATCATTGCAGGTTTTGATTAGTTTATACAGACATTATTTGATGTTGAAAGCTTCTTCATTGACGTCAACAGAACTCAAGATCCCATATTTGGCTTGCTAATCGAGATGAGAAATAAGTTGTACATACCTCAGTGACACTAACTGCTACAAACCAACACAGCAACTAGAGGCTTAAAGTTTCCCGTACTGACTGGCTCCTTGCAGTTAAAATAATATCAGAAAAGACGGATTTGCAATTAATCATGAAATCTTTCCTAAGACAGCCTGGTCCTCAATGTCCCAGCCCACAAAGTAAGCAAACAATCGCAGCCGTAAGTACGTAAGAGTCTTGATTCTTGAGGCATGGCCTGTAAGGTAAGGAGGATATTGCTTAAGGCTCTATTGTTTTCACAGCTTTGCTGATTTGCTTGTATCTGTGTCAGCACTGCGGGTGATCAGATATACAGGGCACAAAGCTATAAACACTGAGCTTTATTATACTTTGTGCATTATAAACAGTAACCAGATTTTATAACCAATTTCAGACATTTAACATTGGTTAGCACTGAATACAGGATTTTAACATGAACAGCTGGCATAACTTACCATTAGGATCATAAAATGGTTACCTCTTGAAATTATTAGGCTACACAGTGAAAATGTGCTACATACAGTACATAAATATGCAAATAGAATCACAACAACCACAAAAAAGTATATAAATATCAACATAACTATTAGTGTTGCTTGTTACAGACAACATATGAATGATGGGTCAGTGCTCTTTTTTCATCTAAATATTAATTCTTTCAATTCATATATAAAATGACTTGAATATACCTCTTCTATGATGAGCATTTTTTTAATTTCGGAATTAAAATTCATTTATATATGTTTTTTTGGAGGGGGGGGTTGGGGAGGGGGGTGGGGGGGGGGGGGGGGGGGGGGGGGGGGGGGGGGGGGGGGGGGGGGGGGGTGGGGGGGGGGGGGGGGGGGGGGGGGGGGGGGGGGGGGGGGGGGTTGTGTGGGTGGGGGGGGGAGGGGGGGGGTGGGGCCATGAAGTTTTAAAAATCTAGAGTGTTTCAACTCTCCTGATATCATGATAAAGAAAAAAAAGGCAGCGGCTATTTGCACTATAGATGCTATTTACACTAAGTACAAATAGAAATGGATTCTATTTACACTAAGTGAAATTCAGTATTTTCTTAGTGATATGCTTTTTACACTAAGTGCAAATTTAGTCAATATTTAAAAATAATAGCAGCATTTTCTTTGACATAGGTGTAAATAGAAGTATTAATATTGTAGTACATTATAAAACAGTATACTATTGAGTGTAAATTATCATATTTATTCAAATTATTAAATGGATGCCGCCTTATACTGGGACAATAAAGCCCTCCCTACACCTACCCCAACCCTACCTGATAAACACTGTTATGAAATACCCATGAGCTGCTTTATTTCCACTTTTCGAATATTTCCTTCATTTTTTCTTGAAAATAAATGCCTTTCCGTTCTGGTATGCAAAGGTTGGATTTGAACTTGGGTCGACGGCATCAAAATTTTCATAAACAACCAGTTGTATAATGAGCACAAACTTCTTAAAGTTCAGACTAGCTAAAGAAATGTTGCTTTAGACTACAAGAACTAAAAAAGGTTTGGTTATCTAAATTTGTCTCTCAAATCAAAATCAGAGATGTAGCAGTACAGTCAATATTAATGTTTACCCAAATATTAATATTACCCAAAAGGTTTATATAGTAATAATTGAAGCTCAGAAATGTAACATGGTCCGAGGCTTTCCCAGTTTAGATTTCCTGACCCCTAATTCTAACTCCCATGACCCGTTGACTGCATAACTAATCTGACTGGTAACAAGCCAGTACATTATATGTATGGGTAGACTTAAAAAAGCCTATGTATAAATCTCTCCACAACTGGCTAGACGGACACATAAATGGACATTTTCCAGGGTTTTCCATCTAAACCTGGATGTTCTCAAAGGTCTAATCGTGTTTTTCAGACAGGGAACAAAGGGTTGGCCAGAAATAAGGATATTTGCAAGCCAAATCACAGGACGTCAGGATCAGCAGGGCTGAAATTTCCTCAAATCCTACAAAGTGCACAATAACCTAATTTTTTTAAACTATCACATCATCATTACACCCTCACACCCGGCCTGGACTGAAACAATAGGTCTTTATCAGTGGGGAGAGGCGTGGATTCGCGCACAGAAGCATAAGGACTGTTTGCATTTGGCGTGGAGGGAAGGGAACGCAAATGAACGCAAATGACACATGAGTCATGACATCAACGATCTCGTGACCCGCTCAGATCGCCTCTGTAAGCATGGGGCACCTAATAAAACAGAGCACTAGGCTCAGAATTAAATGGAAGACAGTAACCAACACAGATGTAAGCAATAGTGTAAACAGGATACAGAAATACAGCTTTTGAAGATCAACCAACGGACTTCAGATGGTTGCTGTGACCCCGGTTTAGATGTTATGTATTGTAAGTATGTCAAACTTGAAGCACAATAATCAAACTCGCTTAATGAGATCAAGCAACAAACTTTCTTTTTCCATACACGGAATACAGTGCTATCTTGTTTAAATACACTGTGTACAACATGCATAATCATATACGTACACTCTTAAACATAAAATGTTCCAAGTGGGTTTGTGCACTGATGCCACAGAAAAAAAATTTTTGGGTTCCATAAAGAAACTTTCAGTGAACAGTTCTTAAAAGAACCGTTTTTTCTTAGTGTAAAGAAAATTTTATTAATCTAAGAGAAACTGTTTCCGCCAAAAAATAACATTTTGTGGAATGGAATGGTTGCATTGATGTTAAAGATTCTTCATGGAACCATCAATGCCAATTAAGGACCTATATTTTAAGAGTGTACGCTAGCATAGATCTGCTTTATATCCATATTATGTATATACTGTGTGTAGCCTAATACATCTATGATATGAATGTTTAAGCCTACAGAGATTATGTGCATCGGTCGATAATCATGCCTTCTCGTTCCACTATAAAAACATGCAACTGTTACCTATTTCTACGTCTGACCCTTAAAATGTTGTTGGTGGTCACTAGATGTTGTCTGGTTGATTCAGACATATTATTTTTTATTTTTGACCTGAATACAGAAACTTCATTGAAATGTTGTCTGTTATGTTTACAGTAATGCATGTTCTGAAATTTGTGTAAAATAAATAGTAAATTATGAAATTTTGTAGTGCTGGGCGGTATACCGGTCCATACCGAATACCGGTGTTTATTTTTGTTATGATATAAATTTTTTAAATACCGCAATACCGGTGTATGTCGCTTAAACAACGTTTGGAACGCCCATAGAATATTCATACTGACAAACCTAGCGACTTTTTTGGATAAACCTTCGCTATGGTTCAGTTGGAAGATTTCGCCAGTGCTGTCCCGGAGAAGTGTCCCCTCTCTCGGCGTCTGTTCTGTGCAGTGAGCGGCAGAGAAGCAGGGCATTCAGTTGTCCGCACCGCAGCCGACTCGTCAATAAATGAGTACAAAACAGCGTTTCCAAGCACCTGTCGCTTACTGATAGTTCGTCTGTTAATATCACATGCAAACTTTTTTGTTTGTTGTTTTTTTTTAGTTTGTTACTCAGATGCAGGCAGTGCCCTGCATGAGACAAAAAAGTAATATAGCCAAAACAATCGCATACACTCTTAAAAATTAAGGTTCTTCACGATGCCATAGAAGAACCTTTTTGTCTAAATGGTTCCATAAAGAACCTTCAACATCTGATTATAAAAAGGTAAGAAAGAGATGGTCTTTAAAGAACCTTTGACTGAATGCTTCTTTGTGGAACCAAAAATGGTTCTTCTATGGCCATCGCTTGAAGAACCTTTTGAAACACCTTTATTTTTAAAAGTGTAGCCGCTCTTTAGTGTAGACGCATGTTGATTTTATCAGACGATGCTGTGATTATAAATGAGAGTGACTCCTGGTTAACATGTATTAAAAGGGGGTCGTGTTTAGTCACTTTTTAGTGTGGTATTTTTTGACAATATTCGGTCATGACAGTAAAATTGGGCATTTTAAGTCAATATACTGCAGTTTTTCCTCTCTCAATCAGTAGAAAATATGTTTAACACCCAGTCATGCATGAAAAAAAAATCCCGTCATGTACCGTGAAACCGGTATATTTTGGTCTACCGCCCACACTAAATTTTGTATCTTTCTTATTGGCTATATGACCAAAGACATGCTGTTATTACAGGTTGCTCTGGAAACTGTGTGGATTCTGATGTGTCCAATGACTTTCTGCAGTCAAATACGTCTGTATATTAATGCTAATGACCACCAGTGTTGGGGAAAGTTACTTTTAAAAGCAATGCATTACAATCTTGCGTTACCGCCTAACAAATTCCTAATTACGTTACTTAGTTACTTTTTATTGAAAGTAATGTGTTACGTTACTTTTGCGTTACTTTTAAAATCTGGGCAGGGCTTGCTTGTTTGTTTTTAAATAAAAAAGTTATATTTTTGGCAAATATTAAAAACCTTTTCACACCAAACGCCTCAGGCTGAAGGAATGTAAATTCACGTCTGTACAGTAGAACACAGAAGAAGAAAGTTCAACACTCTTCAGCAATAAAAAAAGAAGAAGAAATATTAGTTTATCTTGTGTAATTTTTGCTTATTAGCACGGTTGAATTGGATCACTGAAGGTCAGCAGCAAATAAATGGGATTAAATACATAAAGGATATTTGTATTATTTAACATATTTAATTATTGCAGCTTTGAGTCATATTCTGAGTTACTTTTAACTGTTTTTATTAATTTAGAGGAAAACTAAATCTGATTTTTTTTTTGTGAGTAAGTGAGATGAATTAATACATGTTCACATTTATTCTAGAACTAAAAGTAACATCTTACGCCCGATTTCTCTCAACAAGGGGACAGGAGAGCTTTCAATCAATAAATGGGGAAAAAAAGTAACTGGCGTTACTTATTTGAAAAAGTAACTCAGATATTCTCTTGTAAATTAAAAAGTATCTTCGTTAATTAAGTTCCTTGAAAAAAGTAATCTGATTACGTAACTCGCGTTACTTGTAATGCGTTACCCCCAACACTGATGACCACTGTCCCTCAAATGCATTTTCATGTCACTCTGTGTACTTCCTTTTTACACAATAAAAAAATGACACTGCAAATCAATATTTCATGTCTATACATCTACAGTAATTATTTTATAAACCCCCCTGAGTAAAACTGAGATATATATATAAGTAGACTTGTCGGTAATGCTATATATCACGGTAATGAATCAACGATATTTGTGATCGGTGGGCACTTCTAAATAACCGTGAATAATATATATTACAATTATTCAGATTTTTGATGCATTTTAAATAATATTAATTAATTTCAATGCAGCCGTTACCCCGGAAACCCTGTAAACAAAGCAGCTGCACTACTTTCTGTTTCTGAATCGTGTTTAAATGATTTAAACAGCCATTCAGATTTGTGTATTTGCTATGATGTTCATCACAGCGCCAAATACTTAGGCTATTTATTTTCAAACTTTTTTAAAAATTTTAATCTGGACTACAACATGCCCTTGATATTGTTTGAAAAGGTTTTGATTCTTTATTGTTCGGATCACACTTTCACTTAGGGCTTCCTTATTAACAATTAGTAATTCATTAGTTTACCATACCTGCCAATGACAAATTCGTCTGACTTCATTAATCTTATTTGCAATATTTATACATCGCTGTTTAAATTAAAATTTAACAGCGTGTTTAATTGAAAGTTGCAACTGTGTTATTTAACGAGCTAACATGAACTAAGACTTGTATTTTTTTTAACAAAGATTAATAACTTCTGTAGCAAATGTAGCTATTGCTCATTGTGGATGTTAATGCATTAACTAAGGTTAACCAGTGAGGTCTTATTGTAAAGGGTTCTTTTGCACTTTAATCTGGGTAAAACTTTTACCTTTATATATTTTTCTGTATTGCTTTATTACATTTAAATGTTCAGTTGTGTGATAATGTATCATAAGAAAATATATATAGACACAAAAGAAAATAGCCAAAAACCGATAGATCCGCTCTTTAGTGTAGTGCATGTTGATGTATCAGGATGCTGTGATTATAATGAGAGTGACCCTGGTTAACATGTATAAAATGGTCGTGTTTGAGTCACTATTTAGTGTGGTAGTTTTTGACAATCTTCACTCATCACGACAGTAAAATAGCGCATTCTAAGTCAATATATAAAGTTGCAACGGTGTTATTTAATGAGCTAACATGAACTAAGACTTAAAAACTAAAAAAGTTATTAAACCTGTTATACTGTATTATGACAGCACTTTTTTTTAAACAAAATTGCAATACCGTGATAATACCGTATACCGTAATAAAAGCATTAGCAATTAATCGCAACTTTAAAATTTGATATCCCTCATAGTAAGTTGTTATGACAAAATAAACCACTTCAGAGTGATACAAGGCTTATTTTGTGTAATAACAAGTTGACTGAACAATATCCTTCACATTTTGGCCATTTCAGTGCTCATTCTGCCTATTGACAACCACCTTGTCACTAGATAATATAGTTTTTTTTTTTTTTTGGTGAATTTTGAATAAATATTGTGTGAAATAATTGCTCAAATTGAGATAT
Source organism: Sinocyclocheilus anophthalmus (assembly GCA_018155175.1). NCBI lineage: Eukaryota > Metazoa > Chordata > Actinopteri > Cypriniformes > Cyprinidae > Sinocyclocheilus > Sinocyclocheilus anophthalmus. The sequence goes on from JADLZN010004580.1 coordinate 208,804, forward strand.
TTTGTCTGAATTCTGCGTGAAAAATTGTATAATATACATTGGCAGCAAACCATCAGTCACCTTGCTCTGCATCAGCCATGAAAAACCAGGCAGTGGGCGAGCACTTCAGGTTTGAAGACACGAACCTAGTAGTTCCCAGCCCACCGTTCAATTCCTAACGCCAGCCTGTGATGCAACACTCATTTCTTTAAACTTTCAGCAGCGTAACATGCAAAGTTATCAGCAAATGTTGAAGAGCGTTTGAGGAAGTGCATGTTTCTCTATTACTAAACCACCTTCCCACAGAACAAAGTGCAGCCCTGCAGTTTAGTCGTTAGATTTGAACAGATAGTGTTAACATATAAACGCAGAACATGAAAGCAAGCACTGAGACCCCCGTTCAGCCTTTTTAAACGAACAAAACAAACTTTAATGTGGTCAGTTAATGTTAGAAATTATGAACAATAAATGAATTCTCTTCTCTATGGTCATTAAAGCGCGGTGTGGGAGTGTATATGCGAGCTCATAAACGTGAATGTCAGCTCGTAACTACATTAAACAAAGCATGAAGCAATATGGAATAGGTTATAAAAGAAAAGTATAGCGACATTAAACTTACCTTCAGTGTTTTTCTGAGAACAAAATATTGTAGCCTATTAGTAAACAATATATTTCATGAAGTCATGTTTGTTTCTCAGTGACTTGTGGAGCGTGTGGAGCTTCAGTGTGACTGTCAAACTCTCTCCGCCCATTCGCACGCGCTCCTGTACGTGCATGCATTGTAAATGCATGCTTTCAGTTTAACTGCACTGTCAACGACTGCTAGTCCGATTGAAAACTTTTTGAGCCATGAACACTGAATATGTCTTCTGAACGTTTTTTTGTTTTTTTTCATGAAGGACATTTTCTGTGGGCTCTTGCTCCTTTTTACTTGGGACGTTAACTGAAAATAATGTACAAAATATAACAGTAAAACCTAAATGTACGCTACCTTTTTTAACCACTGTTATTAATCTGAAATTATTGATATTATTAACACTTGTTGAAACGTATTCTAAGTTCATAAAGCAAACCTGGTCGTGGTGTTGTTAAAAACGTTTTGCCAAAGAACTCAGAAAAACTTGAAAATTCTGTCTTGAATAATATTACTAGTTGTGATAATCCTTACAATATTATACAATAATCTTAGATCACCCAGGCTTGCCGCAGAACTATGGAAACCTTTCAGCTCATGACTTTAATGTTAAAAAAAATACCTGCTAAAAGCTTCAGCGCAGTTTTACAAGCAGTGTTGGGGAACGTTACTTTTAAAAGTAATGCATTACAATATTGCGTTACTCCATAAAAAAGTCACTATTTACGGTACTTAGTTACTTTTTATGGAAAGTAATGCGTTACGTTACTTTTTCGTTACTTTTAAAATCTGGACAGGGCTTGCTTGTTTGTTTTTAAAAATAAAAAAGTTCTATTTTTGGCATGAAATATAAAGCCCTTCACACCAAAAGTGAAAAGGAAAAGATCAGCTGAAGGGAAAGTAAATTTATGGCGTGCAGTAGAATGCAGAAGAAGACATTTCTACACACTTCAGCAATAAACAAAGACACACAAATGTTTGTCTGGAGTAATTTGTGCTTATTAGTACGGTTGAACTGGATTATCGAAGGTCAGAAGCAAAGACATTGTTAATAGAATGGGATTAAATACATAAAGCATATTTGTGTTGTTTAACATTTAATTATTGCAGGTTTGCGTCATATTCTGAGTTGCATTATTTTTATTCATTTTGAGGAATACTGAATACTGAATCTGTTTTTTTTTGTGAGTGAGATGAATTAATGCATATTCATATTTATTTTTAGAACTACAGTAACATATTCTGATTTCTCTCAACATGGGGACAGGACAGCTGTCAATCAATAAATTGGAAAAAAAAAAGTAACTTGCGTTACTTATTTGAAAAAAGTAACTCAAATATTCTCTTGTAAATTAAAAAGTAATGAGTTACTTTACTAGTTACTTGAAAAAGTAATTGATTACGTAACTCGCGTTACTTGTAGTGCGTAACCCCCAACACTGTTTACAGGCATGTTTAATACAGATTGGTACAGAAGGGTCACCTAAAAAATTGAATTGTATGGTCAAAAACACACTTAGAAATAAGGTGACAAAGAAATGTGATTACAAAAATGGTTAATATCTACGTTTTTCTTAATTCACTGGCAATTTTTTACTATATAAACAACTATAAACAGTGTAATTTCTTTTAAAGAGGTTTGTAACAGAGAATCTGGAAGACAGGCACTGTCACTGATATTTGTCTTCAAAGATAAGGCATTTCAATTCCAGGTTCATGCATTTAGCCTGTCACTGTCTACATTTAAATTCAACCTCATAATCTAACTATTAATCAGACTGATGATTCAGTCGGTCTGAAAAACCTTTGTGTAAACTATTTCAGGAACAGTTTGCATATGCGCACCTGAGTTCAGAAAACAGCATTCACATCATTCAAGGGAACCAAATTGTGGTATCAAACAAACCAGGGTGCGCAACAAAAGTAATGAGTATTCCTCAAGTTGGCTGGATGCTAATTTTTAGCCTGTCCTCTCACAGATCTGACAAGAAAGGGAAGTCCGATGAGGTCTAGTGGAGCAGAACAGTGAGAGAGGTGCTGCATCCTGCTTGACCCAGACTTCTCCCAGTCATTCCTGATATAGTCAAACGATTTAGAAGGATCGGGGCTGAATTACAGCATTTCAAAGACGAGAATCACCGGTGGATAGTACAATGGCTGGTTAGGGTGATGTGGTAGTTCCTCACACCTCAAGACTACCTCCTTCTGATGCGACATTTCCTCTTGCAACATCCAAGCAGTTGCCATCCCTATGAATGAGAAATATATATACAGTATCAATTCAAACTACAGGTTATTCAATAGAGAACATAAAAATATTACTCACCTGTGCTTTTATTATTTTTAATCTGACTCTTACCAGAGTTTTATTTCACCTCAATGCACAGACTACATTTCTTCTTGCACTGAACATCGCTATTGTAATGAATGACAAAAAAGATTTAAATCCCAACTACAGGTGTCAGGGATTCTATGAGAAATTATTTAAATGCAGAATGAGTGATCACAGGTTTATTAACAGTACTGCTGACAAGACAAGAGAAGGTGAGGAGGGTGTGAACACGGTCCAAACAATAAGCAGGGAAGAGGCTCGAAGACAGGCATGCTGAGAGAGAGGCCGCTGAGTCCAGCCCTGGATGACTGTAGGCCGGTGAGCAGTAATGGCAGTGCAGAGGGAGGCCTGACAGGAACTCGAAGCACAAGCCACTCCACACTTGTGGTCTCACAGGCACAGCACAAGGTCTTGCTGCTTGGCTGCTTGGCTCGGGAGCTCAGCCTGCAGGACAGGACTAAAGACAGACAAGACACACCACCGCACAGGACAAGACACAACAAGACAGAAGGCGGTAACCAAAGTCAAGTGATAACTAGAAAAACTAGAATAAAATTAAAACATAAAACTAAAGCTAGGGAAAAGCTAAAGGAACTAGTAAAAAGGAAAAGCCTAAAGGCAAATGACTAAGGAAAGAAAAAGGGAAACTAAATACTAAAGATAAAGCAGATACCACTAAAGAATACTTAACTAGAGCAAGGATACATAGGAACAAAACAAGATTAGAATAAACAGGTAGAACTAGCTTAACAATACACTACAGACTATTGCAACAAGGAAGAATACAGTGGCACGGTATATATTTAGAGCAACTGGCAACACAAGAGGGAAAGGGAGCACAATATAAAGGGATCTGAGACATGAGGAACAGGTGACAACACTCAGACAAAAGAGGACTCAACAAGGACTAAACAAGGGGACGTGGTAATGGGAAACAAGAGGAGCACATGGCAAACACAAACAAAGACAGAGCCATGTGCTCAGATCAGGGGAGGACTTAACCAATAAGCGAGGTAAGCGGCCGCTTAGGGCCCCGGGGAATCAGGGGGCCCCATCTGATTCTGCAAGCTCGCGAATCCTCTCATTATGATGTAAATAAGAGATTGATTGTGCAGTGCAGACAGCTTCATTGATTAAGGAACGTCGTGAGATCTCGATGAACTGAAGTGAATGACAGCTTTTAGAGGGATAGCTCTTTGCACACTTTCTAGGCTTTATAATCCTATCTGCCTGTCTCAGAATGGATATATTAACCTCAGAGAAGAAAGTATTGTGTTTAGTGTCATGATTTTATTTGTCTTGATGTTTCAAAATGACTGGCTTGTGTGATTTTCCTATGTGCACCGGCGAGAACTGCTGCGCTCTCATACAAATGCACAAATGCGATGACTGGAGATTTTCGCTTAATAATAGATTACATTTTCAATTTGTTTCTTGGCAAACCCTACGGTATGCCTTACGGACACTTAGAATACCGAACGAGTTGCATGGGATAATTTTACAACATTTGAATCTTTTTTGTAGAAAGATTGAAGGTTACAATTCATTAAATGGACAAGTGCAAGCATGTCTTCTTTTGTGATCTGAAAAAAATAAGCCTGATATGGCTTTAGAACAGCATCAGGTTGACTAATTATTTACTTAAGAGGTAAATAAGCTATAAACTATGAGAGAGAGAGCGAGCAAATTAAGGGTTAGGAGTAAAAGAACACATAGTTATTTTATGTTGGGGCCCCGTACCTGAAATTTGCTTAGGGCCCCCAAATCTCAAAGTTCGCCCTTGGCTCAGACAAACACTTACAAGGACACATTGAACAAAGACAACACAGCGGAAATTATTTAATAATATTACTCGCCTGTGTTTTTTTATTTTTAATCTGAGTTTATTTGACCTTATTTTACTGGCAGTGTTTCTCTTGTAACATCCAGGCAGTGAACATCCCTGTTGTAATGAATGACAAAAGATCACAGTATCAATTTAAACTACAGGTCGTACAATAGACAGCAACAAATGGTTGAAAAATATGACTTACCTGTGATTTTTTATTTGACTCTCACCAGAGTTTTATTTGACATCAACGCACAGACCACATTTCCTCTCGAATCACACATGCAGTGAACATCACTATTGTGGTGAATGACAAAAAGATTGAATTTCCAACTACAGGTTGTACAACAGAGAGCATAAATTCTTTAAAAACTTTACTCACCTGTGCTTTTTTATTTTTAATCTGGCATTCACCAGAGTTTATTTTACCTCAAATGACAGGCTGCATCTCCTCTTGTAACATCCTACTGTAATGAATGAGCAAGGATTTTGTATGAAATCAAACTACAGGTTGTACAATAGACAGCAGATATGCTTGAGAAATATTACTGCCCTGTGATTGTTTTTCCCTTTTTGTTTTTAATTCTAGCACTTACCACAGTTGTGTTTTACCTCAGTGGATACAGTGTTTCCTTTCACAACATCAGGGCAGTGAACATCACTATTGTAATGAATAAGAAACTAATACAGTGCATATTAAACTTTAAGTTGTGCAATAGAAATGTCTGAAAAATATTACTTACCTACAGTTCTCATTTTTATTTTGGGGATCTCAAAATCTGGCACATACCACATTATAAGATGTTTCCTCTTGCAATATGAAGGCAGTTGCTACTGTAATGAATGATAAAAGATATACCATAGCTATCTTTTCAAATCACAGTTTGTACAGAACAGTAGAGATGCTTGATAAACGTTACTCACCTGTACTTTTCCTATTTGAGTTTTTAATCTGGCATTCACCAGAGATTTATTTCTTATTTTACCTCACGGTGGTGAATGACAATACAGGATCTGCCTCTCGAGCTTTTGACTTTTCTGTAGGATATCATATGCACATACGACAATGTAACATTTAATGAAGCACTGTTTTTTTTTAAATTAAACTTTGTGTATCATTATTTTATTTAATAGCTTCCTTTAAATGCTCTCTAATTTAATAAGGTTTATAGATACTGTGAATAAAAACATTTTACACTAACTCTGAGAGATACTGATATTTTGTCTATGAGCACCGAATTCTTGGACATAGAGGATTTGTCCTGTAAAGATTGAAGTAATTCCAATACTCAACACTAGATGGCCGCATGAGTTCTCGTTTATTTCAGGCACTCATTTTCCCACGTGGAAGGAGGGGATGTCATGCATTCACATACAGCGAATGAGAACTTAAAAGACTGTGATAATGCTTTCAACAACACCCTGACCTGGCCCCTATTTGTCCTCAGCCTGGCTGAGGGGACATAGCTTGTGTAAGACAATAAGGATGTGAGACAGTGCTAAAATAAACCAGCAGAAATGAAGCATTTCTTCCTTACTCAAAAGATACACATATATCACTCCACCAGCAAAGAATGAAGAAGAGCAGAAACAGAAACATAGCTTCAATTTTAAAAAGCATCTATGTGATACAATATACAGAGGTAAAGAATCACCCCCTTTAAAATAATCAAATTTAGTTGCTTTGCGTCAGGGCCTTTACAGACATCTGGACTTTGTATTTTATGTGCCAAGTGTTGAAATTGCAGGGAAGGTACGGAAAACTTTTGTTAATACAGTTAAAGGGGTCATATGATACGATATTTTCCTTTCTCTTTGGAGTGTTACAAGCTCTTGGGGCATAAAGAAGATCTGTTAAGTTGCAAAGATAAAGTCTCAAATCCAAAGAGATATTCTTATAAAAGTTAAGACTTGTCCACGCACTCCTAAAACGCCTCGTTCTAACACGCCCCCACATACCTACCTCACTATGTGGGAAGATCCGCCCAAATGTTCACGCAAAGAATGAAGGCGTAATTTTTATTCTCGCTGTAGTTTTGTTGTTGCAGCCGCTGCCATGTCGTTAAGGCGCTGTGTGCTTTGTTGTGAAAGCGAAACAACTTAGTTTGGTCTTCCAAAAGAGGAAGATATCTGCTTCATCAATATAGGTAAGGGGCGTAAACATTTCCGTCACACGCTTGAGGTTTTCGGCCAATCACAACGCTCTGGATAGCTGGGCAATCAGAGCACACCTCATTTTTCAGACTGATGGGCTTTGTAAAAATCGACGCGTTTCAGAAAGGCGTGGCATAGAGGAGAAACAATAAGTACAGTATGTGGAAAAAATAATGTGTTTTTTGAACCCTTAAACCGCATAAACACATTTCATTACACCAAACTAATGTTCTTTTTAGCAACATAATATTACCCCCTTTAAAGTGGCCGGGCACACAGTGCCTATCAAAGCAAGCAGAGCAAAGTGGGGTAGAGTGGGCAATCTCATTAACTACACTGGGGTTTTACTGCATGCAGACAGACAGAAATGCTCTGTGATCCTCCACATACAGCCAGAAGCACATATGAACCGCATCCATGGCCGAGCGGCAGCGGCGGCGGCGTTCCTGACAAGTTAAAAACATCTGCGCAGCTCTGTTTCTTTCTCTCCTTCTACATTCATTTCTCCCACCCTCTCCCAGTGATCTTTGATATTTATTTCTGGGCACGTTGGCTGGCCTTACATGGTCTGGCGTTGGGTGCAGCCACTGGTCTGCCCTCCATCTGTGGCAGTGGCAGGATGGGAATACCAGACGTTTGAAGTCATCGATTTAAAGGAACGCTCGTTTTCATTGCACTTTGGAGATATGAAGTGTGCATATTGGTTTATTAGAATGAGATTTATTCCAGTGGCAAACAAACAACCATAATCTGACTTTGTTCGTAATCAATGACATTGGAGTTTACTCACCAAACTTTGACTTTCTGAACAATGGGTGATTAAATCTGCATGTGTGATCTTGTACACAAATGTAACTGAAGTAACAATGAATGTTTGATGCAACTGGTATAAAGAATGAAAGGAACTATTTGCCTGGTACTCGCTCAGGACAGTTAGAGAGAGAGAGAGAGCAGCCAGAACTTCCCACACAGGGAGCGGGTGGTGAATGAGACGCATTGTGTCACATAGGACACAGCAACAAATCGCTCATTGAATTGTTGTGGGGAAAGATTAATGCACAAACAGCACAATACAAGCCCAATTCAGAGGACGACACGGCGCCCCATTCTCCATTCTCTGATCCGATTAAGTCACTAGGTCAAGGTTTTCCTTATTCATTGTGGAATAAAATCAGCTTTTGAATTTTAATGTGATTTGTCAAGGAGTGGTAAGTACCAGTTTTGTGTAAACTTCTAATATAAATGTATGAATATGAGTCATATAGTCATATTTAATAATGTTCTATAAAAAAAATATTTAAATGACCTTTACACTGTGGTGAAACAAATCCAGTTACGCAAGGGGGGAGGGAGCTTCTTCAATTGTTATATTATTTAGTATTTTAAGGGATAGTTCACCTAAAAATTTAAATTTGATGTTTATCTGTTTACCCCAGGGCATCCAAGATGTAGGTGAATCTTTAGTAGAACACAAACGAAGATTTTTAAACCGTTGCAGTCTATCAGTCGTATAATGCATGGCAATGGTAACAAAATCTATGAGAGTAAAAAAAACATGCACAGACAAATCCAAATTAAACCCTGCGGCTCGTGACGACACATTGATGTCCTAAGACACGAAACGATCGGTTTGTGCCAGAAACCCAACAGTATTTATATCATATTTTACTTCTAATACATCACTATGTCCAACTACTTTGGGCGCACGCACGGCTCAGAAGTTGGAGGGTGGGATACTATACAATATAAAAGTGGAAAGTCACCACTCCCGAATGAGTTCGCGCGAGAGAACGTAATCTTTTAGTTTTAAGTCGGTTTGAACAATCCGGATAAGCGCAAGTAAGTACCATTTTGATTAGCCGTCGTACCTACAATGTTTGTGCACTGTGTAAACAATGAGTGACGTATACACGCGAAAGATCACTTCCGGCGCTTGCGTAAACAACGCCAGAGCACGTACACACCTCACACACCGGATGCCGTGCGCATGCGCTCAAAGCAGTTGGACATAGTGTTGTATTAGAGGTAAAAAGTGATATAAATACTGTTGGGTTTCTGGTACAAACCGATCGTTTCATGTGTTAGGAAATCAATGTGTCGTCACGAGCCGCAGGGTTTAATTTGGATTGGTCTGCAGGTTTTTTGTGAACATCTCTGTCATAGATTGGGTACCATGCTATGCAGTTATACCGACTGATAGACTTCACAGGTTAAAGTAAAACTCATTATATGTGTTCACTTGAAGAAACAAAGTCACCTAATCTTGGATGCCCTGGGGAGTGGTGTAAGCAGATCGGACATCACATTTATTTTTGGTTGGGACCGCTCATTTACCCCTTAACTAAATTACCAAAGGTAGGTGACCTGACAGAAAAAAAAGCACCATAGAGGTCCTCTCAGTGAGCTAAAAGAAAATTTTAAACAATGCCTTGAACTGAGCTCGATGAATTGCTCTATGAGCTTGCAGAGCAGAAAGTTTTTGACACACAATGTTTTTTTCTGTTGGCACTATACCTTTATGGTTAGTGTATTTAGATACATACAAATGCAAGTGATAGTATTTTAATTTTTTATTTTATTTCTGAATCACATCCAATGTAGTTTTGGAGGCATAACATAAATACACTCAGGGTGATAGAACTGTCTTTACACTCTTGAAGAAAAAATGATACAAGGACAGACCATTAAAATTAAAAGAAAATCTATGTAATTGGCATGAAATTTTATGAGTAAAGCAGTTTATTTTAAATAATTATAAATATTCGAAAAACCTGGGGTCCAGCCAACATGCACAAACATAAAGGAAATAAAAAAAAAAAGGACCGTGACGTGTAAGGTCAATAACTGTTCCATTAATACCATTTCAGATAATGAGACATTTGTGGCAGGAGGGTTGTTCGGTTGTAAACAATTCATATGATACACCCCTCCAAAACTTAAGGATATTTATGAAAATTAATAAATTCATGATATTGGTAAAAGTTTTTTTTTTTTTTTCTTTTTTAAAATGACAAAAACTAAAAGATACAAAAATAATAGATAAATATAAACAAAAAATAAAGAAAGTTTAAATAATATGTTTCTTTTATTCATATTGCCACATGAGTTTTTTTATTTTTTGCTGCAGAAAATTACACAGAGGTTTTGTTTATAAAAACCATACAAAACCTACTTGAAAATAAACATAACTTGGCACATGCGTTTTAAACTACATTTTTGACCCATTTATTAACCCACTTTGGAATTACAATGATATTTAACGCTAAAAACTCATATTTGAATGACACTTCAAATTTTACAGCTTGTTGAGGAAAGGTGCATTATTACTTTTCTAACCTGTCTGATTTTTAAGATGATAAAATGGGTGATAAATTTCCCAATATCTAGCCATATGCATAAACAAGAATATCATAGACACTTGGGTATGAGGTTTTTTCACTTGGCCAAAGCAAGCAACTAGAAACCACCCAGAACACTCTAGTAACTGCATAGAAACACCCTCATGGACGCACTGTGCACGGGCAAGCAAGCTTTGTGATATTTGTGAAATACCCATACACTGACTCTATTGTGATCCACTGCACTGTATTCAGGTGATGAACTGAGCTCTGAGGCAGAGCGTGCAACAAATCCTCTGTCAGAGTATTCTTCTAACACAACAGGATATGATGCTACTCTGTGTCCAAAGCTCTTATTACTCTTTGTGCACAGGATTAAGATCTGCACAATGACTACATAAAAGCACGGATAAGACGAGTTGGTGAAGGCAAAAGTGCTCAGGTTACACATGATTAGGCTTCAGGCTCCTGCTAGTTTTTCGTCACACTCTGGACTGCAAGTGTACTACAATAACACCAACTAGATTTGAAGCTTTCTGAAGGTTTTAAGGTGTTTTGATTGGGTGTTGCTATGCAGATCTGAGTGGTTTATAAGGCAATGATTGATGAACTGGTACAAGTCTCTACGATACTGTATGCTGATCTCAAGATGTGGCTTGGGTCTCTTCTTCAACGTAAGTCTATTGGATTTCTTCGCAAGTTTTATCATATGCCAGACATAAATTGTACATTTCCTCACTTAGAAACTTAATAGCACACTTTTCGTCAACAAGTATGCAGATATTGTGTCATATATCTGTTGCATAAATGGTGCAGGATTACTTAAGGTTAGGGGCTTTGTTTAAATTTCTACCTTTAACCTTCGGAGGGAGAAACACAGAGTAGCTGAGAGCAGCAATGCTTGGCATCCAGCAGACAAAAGGGTGGGCCTGGCAGGAAAAGCAGCGATGAGTAAAGCTCATGTTCTCCTTTATAAGCCCCTCATCTAACGACCGCACTCAATTACAGCAAGGCTCAGAGTTGAGGAACTTTTTACAGGATTACTGCCAGTTTCCTCCGCACACACACACACCACACAAAACACCACCACACACACCACACACACACACACACAGAGTCATTCACTGCTGGATGCTGGAGCGTCTCTGTGTAACCGGAGTGGGCTAAAGCTATAATGAGCGGTATGAAGGGATGATGTTGAAGACTGGCCGAGCTAGTCAGGGGTAAACAGTGGGGAGTTTCCTTCAGATTCTACGATGCACTCTTCTTGTTTGTCTCTGTTAGGCAGTCCGTTCTGCTTTGATCCCGGAGAAGCTAAAAGAGGCTATAAAAAGGTAAGGATTCCTGTTTTTATGATGTATGCCGAGATTTTTTAAAGAATCAATTACTATATCTCAGAGGAAAGTAAAATGACAAACTGTTAGTTAGTTGCTTGTTCGAAATTATATTGAGATGTTTTCTTAAGTTTCATGCTTCTCATATTTCTCTCCTGAGGAAAAAAAAAAGCCAGTATAATGTCATCAAGGATTCCAATGAAATCTCAATATCTCAAAATGTCCTCAAGATACCAATGGTCTGCAGTCAAATATGAACTGAAGTCCCTCTGGAATCAAAGGATTTGACCTGTGAAATGCATGCTCTCTTTAACTCTGCTGTATGTTTACTGTATGCTCTCATTTGTGTCTATTTTTATTTCAGAATTTGTTTTTAAGAGAAACATTTAAGACAAAATTGATGAGAAATATTTTGGGAAATTTTCTTTGGGATTTTATGGCATGTTGTTCATTTATCTCCTGATAATGTTGTCTGGTATTTTAATGTATTATTAAATCTTATTATAAATCTACCATTTCAGTGTGATGTAGACTAAATAATTTCCCTCAAAATAGTTTATATGAATATGTCCATAGCGACAAATGGTGACCATGTTTCTTTAAGGAAACTTTGGTAATTAGTGAAATTTTGCAGAAATAAAAAATCGCAGTTAATTGAAGTGAAGGAAAAATGCCCCCCCTCCTTATATGATAGTTTTAATTGATATTAAATGCAGTTAGCTGAACTTTCCAGTGAACCACTTAAGTATGACTTAAGTACATCTTTATATGGAATTTCATATTTACTTTTATAGTCTTTGAAATATAGTTACAGTCAAATTTACTGACAAGTATTTATGGTGAACTAAAATATACTTTAATGTCATTTCCATCGAAACATGTATGTCATGTATTTAAATATATCTGTAATTACACATTTTAATGATGAAGTTGCAGTTTTTTACTTTAAAATATATAACTTGAAATGTAATATTGAATAACAGACTACAGTTAAAATTATAATCATGTACATTACATGTGCTTTAGTATGTTAATCAACACATAAAAATAAGTGTACTTCTTTAAACTGAAAAAATATCTTAAAAACTTAAATACACTTTGAGATTGAATTCTACAGTGCACTTTTTAGTCACTTACTTTAAATACACTTAAACAGCTTTTATTTCATGATATAATATGTTCAAGAAAGTTATTTTTATATATATATATACTTTTAAGATTTTAAGTTCACTATAAGTGCACATTCAACACAATTAAGCACACTTCTGGTCAAGAGACAGCAAAACTACAAACACCAACAAATAAAAAATCAAACGTTTAAAGCATCTCAACTCTAGAAAGGAAATCAGTTCTTTTCTCACTCTAATAAGAGTTGGGATGGTGACAAGGCCCGGACCAGCTGCACCCTTTAAGACGTAGTCTTGGTCTCGCATGGGTGGCATCCGACCCACAACTAAAAACTTACAGCAGTGACTGTAAAGACTTCTTTACTTACCTCTTAGAGGACATAAAACCATTACTGAAGCATTACTTTAAGAAGTCTAATGAGTAATCCAGTCCAACCTAAACAGAGTCTGTGTGTGTTAATAAGACTCAAGGGGGTGTGGACTTTCAGGAGGGGGCGAGGAGAAATAAGGTGAAGATAGACTGTGCCACACTAAATGTCAAGTGTGAAAGGCTGCGCTCTAATTTAAACTAGCACCCTTGACTCGTGGCCAAAGAGGCAGTGTTGTTTTTCTGCTTGAACGAGGGCCCAAGTCCTCTAATCTCAGCTCGCTCACATGATAAGGTTAGAGCGGGGTTGAGTGAGGGGTCTGGGCTGTTATGTGTTCAGGATGAGTGGGCTTGATGGGGGAGGATCTGTGTTGTTTCCCTGTACAGAGAGTGCACGTTCACACTGGTCATGGAGGCACTGAGAGACAGGAACTGTAATTTCTCAGATCATTTCCTACCACTTTGCTTTGGCCTTGGCCCCTCTTGTTCATTAGCAGTCATTAATTCCCAGGACAGACCATCAGAAAAACCTTCGGTGAGGCTAGTGAGGGCCGCTGAAAGGCAGAAAAATAGCAGTGAAACAAAGGATCACGTGTGGAGGTCATGAGTGAGATGTTTTGGGGCCCAGTCTCTTTTATCCAAAAGCATGTATGAACAATCAAATGCTGGATGGACACTCACTGTGACAAGTGATTTCTGTTCAAAATCAAAAGAGTTACAAAAGGTAGGTCAGAAACAGAAAGAAATAGTTTACCCAAAATTAGCATTCCGTTTTTTTTTTTTTTTTTAATGGTATATACAAATTGAGATTTTGAAAAATGTTAATGTGCTCTTTGACCTCTAAAGTCACAGTCCCCTAAAAAAAAAAAAAAGTATCGAAAACAGCTCCATTCTTCTGAAGACATGAATATTATATATATAAAAAAACTACATTTCAAAGTGTGAAGATAAAAAAAAAAAAAAAGTTTAAGTTGATTAATACTTTACAAGAAAATACTACTTCAGTCTTTCTAATACAAACTTTCATGTGTTAATTTAATGTGCTAATTGCATTTTCTTTGTAATTATTTGTGAAATTTACAGGCAATTTCTCAGTGAAAGTTCCAGCGTAGTTTTGTGAGGAACAGGCTTAAATTTACATTGTTAAACTATTGGAATATTGTTCAACACATCACAAAATTCGCAAATGGGATTTAAATGAAAATAAATGTTGTCAAAAAGACCCTATGATCACACATGATCTCAACAATGTCTCAAACTTTGCACAAATTCTACAAAATAGCAAAGTCTGCAAGATTTCAGAAGTTTTCATTGTTAAGTCAAATAGGTAAATCTTTTTATATATATCTAGAATCTTGTAATAAGTCAACAATTGTTTCATTTGTTGCTGTTTTAGATACAATTGATGCTTAACTGAGAACTCCTGTTTGTCTCTTGAGCAATAAGATTTTCCTTCAGGACCCTAAACCTTTCTGTTCAAATTTGTGGTTGGTGCAAAAAAAGTAAAATTGGAGGGCAGCTTTCACATGGCTTTATAGTTTCATAAATTCATGGTGACTGACAACCGTGAAAATCGTCTGTAATGCAATTGCTCATAAATCATCTCACATTAAAGCAATTCTCTTGCATTATTCCACAGCTAAACAAAATATGAGGTAAAGAGTATCCAGTGTTAAAAAAAAGGTTACAACACAGCTGGAGCTGGGAACATTGTGCTCAGATTTGCAACTGTAAGCGTAGTTGTTAGTGTTGCTTCATATTACTTTTCTAAGCAATTGATCAATTTTAGCTTGAAGGATGAATGTACAGTTTTTATTTAAATATGACATACGTTAATGTATTTTTAAAATTGAATATATAGCACAAAATTTTTTTTTATTTGTTTTTTAAGCATATATTTCTATTTTAAAACATCATTTTCAAAAATCTACAACAAATGCCCACACAATATATTGGTAGAAAATACATTTACGCAAATATATTTTGGAACATACTATGGCAAATATTTTTTTGGGCAATTTTTGTATATTTTGAAATATATTTCGAGAATATATTTGAAAATGTATTTAAACAAATTTTTTTTTTAAAGCATAAAGGTCCTCCCCTAAACATAAGAATCACGAATGCGTAAGCAAATACAAAAAATACGAAAACATTAAAAAAATTCACACAAATTTACCACCAATTGGCCAAAACGTTAAATAGTAATGAATTGCCATGAGACCGTGTTGGGAAAACCCATCTAGTTTAAAATCTTATACCCATAAATCTCCCTAAAATCACCTCTAAATATAGTCTAAATGTATATCAAGTAAAGTTACTATACAGAAAGCTATAATCATTAATAATATTACTAATGATCCCGAAGAGCAGGATACAGCCACATGCACAATGTATCATGTAATGTAATATTCCTCCTATTCTGCTGAGGACAGAAGGCCATTTCTTCACTCACACCCACATTACGCTGCACAAAGTGGAACGGAAGCAGGTTTGCCTCTGTAATAGGGTAGCTCCCGACAAATAATGAATTCTTACGTATCGCAGATTGTAGTCAAAACAAAGCCCACAGGTCATGCCCTCAAAAAGACACTCTGGACTGCATCAACGACACAACACTGATGAAGCACCTACCCAATAGTTCCAGAGCTGAGAAATAAAAGAGCTCAGCTGGAACGAGAAGAAGGAACAGTATCAGTGAAAGAGGTGCTTAACTTTCAGAAAAATGTTGGCGGTCTGCCTCAGGAGGTCAAAACCGAAATATTGTATGATATATTATATAATAAATACTCTAAAAATTAATAAAAAAATTTGGGAGAGCACCATGAGGTGTGTGATTGTATCAATAAACATTTTTCCTAGCTGATATCAACCCGATCTCACAGGAACAGAACTATTTTACAAGGTGGTGATTTAGTATGTATTTGTACAATGTTAATTGTATGAAAATGTATGATTTTTAGAATAAATACATACATTTGCATGAAGGTCCACCTCTATGCAAACCATCAGCAGGGCATAAGCAGACTGTATGAAAACATCTGAATGAGATCATGCAAATTCATATGAATTAGCCAGCAGTTCGCCAACACAAAAAATTATTGCAGACTGCCTTAAGATTGTGTTGGCTAATATATAAAAAATTTCAAATATGCAGCACAAAACAGCACAGCTGGAACTGGGAACATTGTGCTCAGATATGTAACTGTAACTGTAGTTATTATTGGTTGCTATTACTTTTCCAAGCAATTTATTGATTTTTGATTGGCAGATATATAGAATATACAGATGATTTTTGAATTTGTGCATTGTTAAAATGTAGGAAAATTTAAAATTTTTAGAAAAAATACACATGAATGTCAACCCCTAACCGTCAGTGTGGCATATGAATCTTACAAATTCACATGAATATCCACCAATTTGCCAAAACCTGAAATAGTTACAAATTACCATGAGATCGTGTTGGGAAAACCCATTGGTGTATACTGAACGAGGAGCCTGGGCTTTATGGACTGGAATATTGGAATTTGCTCTTTTGACTTAAATGATGTGATTTCAATTGTTCCTTTCTCTTTGGAGTGTTACAAGCTCTTGGTGCATAAAGAAGATCTGTAAAGTTGCAAAGACTAAAGTCTCAAATCCAAAGAGATATTCTTTATAAAAGTTAAGACTTGTCCACGCCCTCCTAAAACGCCTCGTTTAAACACGCCCCCACATGTCTACATCACTGTGTGGGAAGATTTGCATAACGCCGCCCAAATGTTCACGCAAAGAAAGAAGGCGTAACTTTTATTCTCGCTGTAGTATTGTTGCCGCCGCCATGTCGTGAAGGCGCTGTGTGTTTTGTTGGGAACGCGAAACTACTTTCTTTGGTCTTACAAAAGAGGACGATATTGCTTCGTCATGCCTGGAGCTGATCCTTGCGGGTCGCTGAGGAAATACATCAACTTGCGCGCTGTTGATCTGTTCTATAAAGTGGGGCAGTTCCAAATTTACAAGGACAGTCTGGCGCTTCTGACTCACACAGCCTGTAAGTAAGTTTTTTATATTTAAAGAATTGCCACTGATGATTAAAACGTGAATTTTGAGCAGTGTAGAGTAGTGCTTGTTTGCCATTTCTCTGATCACAAACGCAGACAAATGGTTTTATGTTTACGCGGCGCGATACAACACAACGCGTAAAAAGACAGTATAGTCATTATAATCAGTAATTATGTCCCCAATGGATGCAACAATTGCCCCCGCCCTTGTTTATAATGGGTTTTATTGGTTTAGTCTCGTCGCTCCGGCCGGACACGGCATCACAGTATGGTGAGGGGCGTAACATTTCAGTCACAAGCTTGAGGTATTCGGCCAATCACAAGGCATGGATAGCTGGCCAATCAGAGCACACCTCGCTTTACTGAACGATAAGCTTTGTAAAAATCAACGCGTTTCAAAAAGACAGGGCATAGAGGAGAAACAATAAAGTACATTATGTGGAAAATAATGTGTTTTTGAACTTTAAACCGCATAAACATTTCATCACACAAAATGATGTTCTTTTTAGCAGCATCATATGACCCCTTTAAGTCAACACCTTAGCAACTGCATAGCAATAGTTTCTTGAACACCAATTTGTAAGTAACAAGGTTGTAGATTTAGGGCATATCACTAAGTTTGATTATAGACCTACAATTTTCATAAAAAATTAGAAAATGGAATGAGATTACTTACTTTTCCATTTTATTTTATATTATTCAATGTTCCATTTTTATAAAAAGGGGCAAATGCATGGACACTGCTAAGTATTTACTATAATTGTTATTATTACCAGTGTTGAGGAAAGTTATTTTTAAAAGTAATGCACTACAATATTACATTACTCCATAAAAAAATAACTAATTGAGGTACTTAGTTACTTTTTATGGAAAGAAATGCATTACGTGACTTTTGCGTTACTTTTTGTCACCTGAGCTGGACTTGCTTATTTATTTTTAATAACAAAAAACTACTTTTTTGAAAAAGTAACTCAGATATTTCTTGTAAATTAAAAAAGTAATGCAATACTTTACTAGTTACTTGAAAAAGTAATCTGATTACGTAACTCGCGTTACTTGTAATGCGTTACCCCAACACTGATTATACTACTATTATGTGTTTAGATTGAATTTGATATTAGTAATGTTATATACTATAATATATATATATTATACTATCTAATATATATATCTAATTTTGTGGATGGATATTTCAGAAGAGTGGGAACATTAAGGACCTGGGAATACAGTCCATCTTTGGAGTTTGTGAGGCGTATAGATTCCACATCACGCCAGACTGCACTTTATTTTGCAAGAATTTGATGCAGTCTGTTCGACCCGTCCTTGTTTAAAGTGGCATCAACCCTTTACACTTCCTTCCCCACATATTGTAAAGCAAATTACTTAATTTAGAGATATGAGAAACATCAGATAGAGAGAAAAGCCAAATGGAGGACATCATAGGAAATGGATTTTCATAAAACATCCTTTTAAACATGTTCACATGATTACACAAGACTAATGATTTCTTAAAATGATTTAATCATGTTCGCACTACTTGGGAGGCAAGTAAATGCATAAATGTAGGGTTGCATGCTAAACTGTGAAACCTGATCTGCCCACATGACTGTGATTCAAAATGCACGTACTGCTACACCACTTATTACAAAATAGCCATGTTTTTCCTGACATGTGCCATGGTAATACTGTGGTATTCTTTAAAGTACCTCAGAGTACCATGCAAACACATTTTTTTCATGCTATGTCAGTATGGTGTTACCATCAGAGAACATCACTATCCTCTGGTACAGTATTTTTTTGCAAGAGATATATTACATCAGATAACAATCTTTTCCTCAATGTAACTACTTTGTCTTTTTCTCACCTCTTCTCCACATCTGCTACCGCAAATTGATCTTCTTGGATGCAATAAGTGATGTTAACTGCTAACTTCAAAACCCTTATCTTTCTTGCCGTTTTAGAGAGAAAATTGCATCAAGTTTCTTATCTGGGTGTAGTGGATAATTAGGGAAATGCCAAGAGTTAAGCCAAGCATGGGAGAAGCAGGAGCTGGGCTGGGATGGCGGGGGTTACCCGCTTGTTGTGACTGTGCGGGTTCCTGGCATGCTGATTTGTGACTGTAGTGAAAAATCACATTGCCAGGGATTACCACACTGCCATGGCTTTACCAGCAGTTCATGGACAAAAAATGGAGGAAATCAAATGGAGGAAATTTGGGGAAAAAAGGCACCTGACATGGCAGAATGAGATGGGGGAACTCCATTGGGGGTGTTTATACTAAAACAACTGCAGTTGTGATGTCGCTCTAAGCGGGTGCAGAGCTTAGCTGATTGGTGAACGTGCACGGTTTGTTTTTTGTTCACAGTGGCTAAGTTCTTCACCTGAAAAGAAACTAAGAAAATGCTGTTATTTTTTCTGTTGGAAAGACTATGCCGTGTAGATGTTCCAACATGGCAAAGATACTAATAATATCTCTATATACCTCTTCTTTTAAGCACACTTACAAGCCCTACCTTCCGGTGCACGGCAGGCTGCTCTAGCCCCTTCATCACAAAATGTATTCTGTTTACCCATGCTCTACGCAATTAGCGGCCTGTGCGTGGCTGAGAGTCAGGCCTTTTGTCTTTCATCCGTACTTTGCCATTCGTTCCAGGTCCTGGCATCTACTGAAAGCTATATGCATTCATGCATTTCTACAGTAACGTAGTTACCTAATTCTAAATCCCTTTGACTGGATGAGCGTTGCAACGGTTACATATTAATTTTCTTTGTCTTTCCCCCTCAGGTCATACCTACAGTTACATGCTAATCAAGTGCTGTGGACATGCTTTGTGTGTCGTCCCCCAGTGACGTGTAATACTGTTTTTTACCTGTAGAGGGTTTCTTTGCCACGTTTTTATTCCAGTAGGGAAACTGTTTTAAAGTGTATTAACCTGGTCCTTATATTTGTTGCCTCTCTCTCGGCTGTTCGTCCCTTCATTATCTTCTCCTGCAATGAGTATGAGCGTTTTAAATTACTATATCCTTCACCCATGTGAATTTGTCCTGCTTTGATGTAATGTTGATCCCGCCCATTTGATCTTCGTTGTTTTTGACTGATAGTGGAAGTGTCTTTCCTTGACAGGGAAGAGCGGAAGCTAAATGCCAGTAATATTTTTTTCGAATCTGAAAATGCTGTCATCACTTACTCACTGTTGAGTTGTTTGAAATCTGTATGACTTTCTTTCTTTGTGTGGAAAGATGCTCATGCTGCTCTTTTCGATACAACTAAAGCATATGGTGACCGAAAATGACAAAAAGTTATTAAAACGTAGTCTACAATAATCCAAATCATTTGGAGCCATTTAATAGCTTTGTGTGATGAATAGAGCAAAACTGAATCAATATATGTAACATATAAATGTAACATAATTTGCACTTTCAAATATTCAATCTAAGTATGTCACAATTTGTTACGAGTTGATTTTGAGGTACATTGATGTAAGCAAACTTGCCATGATGTATGGTTTGAATATGTGGAATCAGATTAGATTTTGGGCTTGTTCCTCTATGAAAACTATCATTGGAAAATATTTGTGGTTCATATATTTCTCTGTATGAAAAAAAGCAGCATTACACTTTCTTAAAAGTATCTCCTTTTGTTTCTCACAGCACATGCACTCATGCAGGTGTCAAACAACATAAGGTTGCATAAACTGCTGCTAGAATTTTCTCACGTTTTTCAAAATGTTAACAAGGAAGGTATTAGCATCAGCCAAACATAACGACTAACAAACATATTAAATTGAAGATGATAAATGTCCGATGTCATAATTAAACACACATGGGCGATGATAAATCTTGCTTAAAAACTGAGAAATGTGCCAAAGCTGAAACAGAACACGGCTCCCATGCGGCTGAAGCTATCTGTGTGAGAAAAGGTTTCATTCAAAGCAGATGATCATTCTTAAAGGTAAAGCGTGAAATTTCACTCACTCAGAGTTCTTTAACATCACACATCAGCTTTAAAGATGCAAATGAACAAGATTCAACGTGTAGTAATATAATAAATGGCACGATCAAGAAATCACAGTAAAATGATCATCTGTGTAGAGTTGTGTGTCTGATCAGGACCTGAGCTCCGGTGCCTTCTGAGCTGATATCAGTTGTATTGATTTACTGGCTCAGTTCAGCAGGAACAGGAGTGTGGCCCCTGCACAAAGAACCACACATCCTAGAGCTTTCACAGGCCAAAGAAAAACCCTTCTGCAGAACATTACCAAATGGAACAATCTGTGCTTGATGTGTGCTTGTCTCCAAACTAATGTCCTGAAATGCCTTGACCTTAAATGCACCAGGAGGGCTGGTTTCCCAGGCACAGATTAAGCAAAGTCCCACAATAGAAAGCATTTCCAGAGAGAAGGATCAGAGTTCAGGTGACTTGACTTGGTCACATCTGAATGACTTGAGAGCATTTTATTTGAAAATAAACGATTTACTTGTTATTTGACTTATCTGTCTCTTACCTGTATGCCTTGAATTTACTTTTTTTTTTTTTTTTCGCCTGGTGGACACAAAAAGGTTTATAAGGCAAATTAACTGTAACTCCATTAAAAAGGTGAGATATGCAAACCGTTAAACTGTTTAAACTAAATCTGGCCTTAATAATATTATCTCCCAGAGTTTATACTGTACTGCATATTAAAACATGCATCGGTAAACAGTTTATTTTTGACATATGACATATGACATAAATTTGGAATTTGTTTTATTGTGGCTCAGTGGCCACATAATAAGGAAAAAAAAAAGATCACACAGACTGCTTTTCTGTTGAGCCTCATCAATGATACACATGTACTGTAAATCCAATCTGTGTCAGTAATACGCCCCCTAGTGTTGAATCTGCAGTCTAACTTTATGGCCAACTCTTATTTACATGCAGCAAAAAATAGGTAATTACCCAATCAAAACTTTTTTTTTTGAGGGAGCACAATCACTAAATGGAGACAGAATGCATGTGCTTGATCATTGTGGCCTATTTTAGTCCTTCCTCCAAACAGCTGTGACTATACCAGCTTATATATCTGAATAATTAATCAATATTATTATAAGAATGTTTTTAAACAAAAAATGGCACATTAAAACAATAATTTTAAATTTTGGTGACCTGAAATAAATATTTGTTCCCTATATTTTTATATTCAGTAGGATTTAATTTAAATGAGAGTCTAAATATGTGCTGGTCACTGACTGTACATTATGTACAGCAGATGAGGGAGAGGAAAAATATAAGGTTTACATTTTTTTATGGCATGCCTGATGCTCAATATTAAAGCTGACATATATTATGGCCTTAAATCAGCCTAAATATACAACAAATAATTCAGCATTAATTATGAATGATACCTATTGGGCCAAATGTAGTCAAATAAATTTAGAACATAATACATGACTCACATCTGATTTCATATTTCATTGTCCACATTTGATCATTCTCAACTTACATTCACTTAGCTGGTTAAGCTGGAATTTATGTATTTTTATTTGGAAGCTTAGATGGCAAAAATGGAGATGATCAACATTTCAAGGTGAAGAGGCAGATGAAGGAGCTGCATATTTGGTTTATGCATGTGTCGTTCAATAAACATATGTTCAATCATGTCATTACTAAAATGGGCCACTAGGTGGGAATGTTGCATTAGTTCACTAAAGTCCACTGCTAAGTGCACTTCACGGAGTATTCAGAAAATTTAACAGCTTTATTTGCTCCAAGTGTGATTTCTAAGCCAATGCTGTTTTTCGCTACTATACTGCTGAGCAGGGGTCTTCAGACTCGGTCCTGTAGAGTTTAGCTCCAACTTGCCTCAACACACCTACCTGGAAGTTTCTAGCATGCCTAGTAAGACCTTGTTGTGTTTAATTAGGGTTGGAGCTAAACTCTGCAGGACACCGGCCCTCCAGGACCGAGTTTGGAGACCCCGATTCAGAAGATGCCACTGTAACAATGCTTTTATAATGACCGTTGGACATGTAACAGGTAGGAGGACTTGAGAAGACTTATAGGCCTACTGTTCATTCAGTCCTGCTTTGTTCACATGATTACAAATTACACGACTAACATTCTAGTCAGTACATTGCAGTCAAAACACTAGACAATTTAGTCAATATACTGCGACTACTTCTGATTACTTTTAAATTAGGCTACTTTACTTTTGACCTAATAGTTTAAGACATTTGAGGATACTCTCATAAGTACGGATTTATAATGGCTAAATGATTCATGTTAAAAGGGATGTTAAATTAGGAGGAATTTCGTAGTTACAGTTAATACATTTTAAATAAATAAATAAATATTGTTGCTCTATAGGCCTATGTTGAATACATAATAGGCCTATTTCACAACTATACACACTGTAAAAAAAATTATGTAAAATTTAAACCGTAAAACCTAAAATGTTGCTACCGTATTTTTTACAGTAAAATTCCGGCAACCACAGCTGCTGTTTTTTTACCGTAAAAAAATACGGTAGCAACATTTTAGGTTTTACGGTTTAAACTTAAATTAACAGTTAAATACCATAATTTCATTAACTGATGTAATGTTAATATACCAACCTATTGAAGTACTGAAATCTGTTTTGTAGCTTTGTAATACACTGATAACCACCAATTGCAGGTGTTGATGAGAAAGTCACATGATGAGCCAAAGCCCATCACAAGCAGCTTTTAAATAATAACATATATAGAAGGTGCACAGTGTCATTCACACAAACACTAAACACCATCACGGTAACACACGTAAAACTGAAATAATGCAATAAACATTCATTTAACAACATTAGGTGTAACACACAACCCTAATATACAAAATTGATAAGAAAAAACTAAGAAGAAACATAGTTATTTCAACAAAAAAACATCACATTTGAAATGTAACGCAGGGACGAATTTGGACTGTCAATTTACGGTTATTCACTGTAATTATACGGTCTTTTTCACTTCCAAAAACGGTATACTACCGTAAAATTAATGTCCAATACATGTAATGTCCAATACAGTTTTTCACCGTATATAGTAGAGGAATTTACCGTTAACCATTTAACAGGTTTTTACTGTAGCATTTTTACACTCTTTTACCGTTAAATTCACAGTCATTTTTTACAGCATGAACAGTGTTTGGTAACATGCATAATTATTTGTCATGAAAAGATATTTTCTAATGAATGCGTGTTGCTTTTGTCACAAACAGAAGAGTGGATCACACATTGTATTTACATGGTGTAAAATATGAAGGGAGAGATGCTGATAAAGCAGTTAAAATATAACATAATTACAGATTTTTGCATCTGATTATGTAACCCAGATTGCATATAATCAATATAATCAGAATCAATGTAATGCATTACTATCCATTATTCATTTATCATCTACTGTAAAAGAGTATGAAATAATATGAACAGAAGATTCATATAAAACTACAAATCATCACATTTATTCAAATTAATCACAGAACACAGTTCAAAAGTTTTTTTTTCTTTTGGTTAAGATTCCTGTTCAGTCTTCTGTGTTTCAGTGATGTGTTTAGAGATGTTGTGTATCTGTCTGTAGCATCATCCTCTCAGGTGCTTCAAACAGCTGATTCATGGGCTTCATATCAAACACACATCTGAAATCCTGTCTTTTGTAAGAGCAGGAGTCTTTCCCAATCGTTCTGTGAGAACTATTAAGTGTGTAATGTCAATGCAAAGTTATCTTCTCAAAGATCTTGTTCCTTCTCAAAGTTCATCCAGCTGATCCTCTCCTATTGCAATATGTCAGAGTGTAAACAGGCTGAAAACCTGCCAGTGAATTCCCATAAATGGACTAGGGAAGGCTGTTCAGTGGCTTTTGACTTAATGTCACTTTGGAGCATTTATCAGCAAATACATTTATAAACCTTTCCTCTACTGGGTGCTGGTGGTAGAGCAGGCTGATGAAGTCACATTCTTATGCTCTAAGGAGAAAAGTTTAACACAAACATTCATTCACAGCCAATACTAAGTACTTAAAATGGACATAATGAATAGCATGTGATCCCATTACCTTATCATGGACCTCTTCAGATTTGGCAGGTTGACACTGTTCTGGTGCACCAGAATCATGAGAAACTGAAACAATACATTTAATTATCTTTATACACAGTTTATATGTGGTGGACAGACATTTTTGCTTTATACTAAGTCACATTGTTATCAGTCAGATATTGTGAAGCACACACACACACACACACACACAAACACACACAGTATCTACTGAAGTACATCAGAATCAGAATCAGAATCAGAATGAGCTTTATTGCCAGGTATGTTTACACATACGAGGAATTTGTTTTCGTGACAGAAGCTTCCACAGTGTAACAGAATGACAGTGACAGAACAAAAAACACAGATAATAAAAATAAAAATAGAACAAGTAGATAAGGAATAAAAACATATAAATTGAAAATTGTGTGTGCAGGTATATTAAAATAGACAGTTTTTTTTTTTGTATGTATAGGTACTGTATATTATGTGCAAATTGAGGTGTAGCTGAGTATGAGTGTTAGATAACTAAGTGTATGAGTGAATAAATAGTGTGTGTTCCTCAGTTATTGTCAAGTGTTCATGAGATGGATGGCCTGAGGGAAGAAACTGTTCCGGTGTCTGGTCGTTCTGGTGCTCAGAGCTCTGTAGTGTCGACCAGATGGCAATAGTTCAAAGAGTGAGTGTGCTGGATGTGAGGGGTGCAGAGTGATTTTGGCAGCCCTTTTGCACGCTCTGGATGAGTACAGTTTTTGGAGAGAAGGGAGGGTTGTACCAATTATTCGCTCAGCAGTCCGGACTACCCTATGTAGTTTTCTGAGGTCAGATTTGGTAGCTGAGCGGAACCAGACAGTTATAGAAGTGCAGAGGATGGATTCAATGATAGCAGAGTAGAACTTTTTCAGCAGCTCCTGTGGCAGGTTGAGCTTCCTTAGTTGGCGAAGGAAATACAGCCTCTGCTGGGCTTTTTTAGCAATGGTGTCTATGTGAATGTCCCACTTCAGGTCCTGCGAGATTGTGGTGCCCAGGAACCCGAATGACTCCACTGCAGTCACAGGTAGCTGTCCATGATGGTGAGTGGGGGGAGTTGCAGGGGGGTTTCTCCTGAAGTCCACGGTCATCTCCACAGTTTTGAGCGTGTTGAGCTCCAGGTTGTTGAGACTGCACCAGACAGCCAGCTGCTCGACCTCCTGTCTGTAAGCAGACTCGTCACCGTCCTGAATGAGGCCGATGAGTGTGGTGTCATCTGCAAACTTCAGGAGCTTGACAGAGGGGTGACAGATGAATTCTGAACGCTGAGCTTGACAGATGAAGCTCATGGAAGTAAGTCGGAATGAGTATGACATCACTGTCATATTTTGCATTACTAATTGTAATTTGCATTACTTTGTATATCAAATAAAAGTTATTGTATTGTAATTTGGTGTTTTATCAATGCTCTCCTGCTTTAGCAGCATATTAGACTGGTTCACCTGTGGTCTGGAGGAACGGGATTCTTCTTCTCTGATCTCCATATCGCTCTTTCTCTGTTTGTTTCCTCACATTTCTTGCTATCAATTGTGTGAATGAGATAGAAATTGGTAGAACTTTATTCTTTTTTTATTTTTTTTTATTTTTAGTTTTAAAGAGTGTAAAGTTACAGTTAATTAATTTTTTGTTTTTATGTAAAACGATTCTTACCTTATCATTGACTGTGTGAAGAAAAAAAACTGAATGTAGAAAAATCCAACCTTCTGTTTTCTCTGTATGTAAAGATTATGTGACTGAGTATTCAAGAATATGAGTCACAGATCTCAGTAAACAAGGATTTTAAAGCTGTATATTCCTGATGACCAGCCCCTCTTCCACTGTGCAACCCAGAGGTATGAGGTGTTTCCTTGAAAACACCTTAAACAGGTTTTTGCACACAGAATGTCGCACAAACACATATTTATGTCACTGTCACGTATCTGCTCTTCCTGAAGGTGAAGGAGAAGGATAGAAGAGAGAAACCAAATTCTCTCAGTGGGTGAGTTTTGGCTGAACTTTGGGGGATCAACTCTAATTTTTCTTCACATAACATCAATAAAAAATAATAATAATAGCAAACTGAATGCTGCAGAAAATTGCTTTTAAGGCTTTTCATCAGACATGATTTCAACAAAGCATTTAACTATGAGCATTTTAAAATATCACAAATCATGACAAATCTGATTATGTAACTCAGATTATGTATAATCCATATTTCATGGGTTACTTTCCATTTTTCATTTATTTAAACATATTCTACACACACACACTTGTTGTGTTTCCATGTTTTATGGGGACATTCCATAGGCGTAATGGTTTTTATACTGTACAAACTGTATTTTCTATTGCCCTTTACCAACCCTACCCCTAAACCTACCCCTCACAGGAAACTTTGTGCATTTTTACTTTCTCAAAAAAAAACTCATTCTGAATGATTTATAAGCTTGTTTTCTCATGGGGACCTCAAAAATGTCCCCACAAGGTCAAAATTTACTAGTATTACTATACTTGTGGGGACATTTGGTCCCTATAACATGATAAATACCAGGCACACACACACACACACACACACACACACTTCTGATTGGCCATTCAGTTCAAGTTAGAAACATTTCTAGCCTACATAATCTATTCAGAATTTGAATAAAAGTTTTGTTTCACGTGCTGCAAAACAGGACCAATGGCCACATACCCTGTACACGCAGCAAGCTTCCGGAGCGACATGATAATAAATATCTACCGAACAGAAAGACCACAAGCCATCAAATTATTAATAGGCCATTTTATTTATATTTGGTTATAACAGGTTGTTGCACAGAATGCTACAAAATCATATATTTTGTTGTCACTAGCACCTAGCTGATCTCCTTGAAGGTGATAGGAGAGTGTTAGAAGTAACAGAGTGACCCAATTCCTCGCATGGAGGTGAGTTTTGACTGAACTTTGGGGTCAACTGTCCTAGCGTCATATCAACATAATGTCCATTAGATCAATAACAACTGAATGCCGCCTAATTAAATATCATGTATTAGCATATCAACCTCAGAAAGCGCAGTAGTCTAGTAGTATGTTGAATTTTATTTAATTATTATTTATTATTATTATTATTTTTGCTGAATGCAATAGCATTTGCACTACATGATCTTTTTTGTGCCACTTTAAAATAAAGTGTTGAGGAACAGTTTTGAAGAATCATTTTATGAAATGCCGAAATTAAGGAAAAAGGTTCTATACCACTGCTAAAGTTCATGCACATTTGGTTGTGATATTGTAGAACATTCTTGATATCTTTAAACATGCCTGTACACAACACACAGAACCACAACTCTCAATACAGTTACAACAGAGAAAATTAAATGTATTCAAATTAAACTCAAAATCGAAAACATAGCTTGTGAAAAAACACCACACAGTCATGACAAAACATCAGCGAGCAACATTAAGACCATCACAAAAGTTACACCCACACAAAAAAAAAAACACATTTTAAAATAACATTTTCAGTATAAGGATTTCAATAAAACAAAAGTATCCATGAATATATAGATGAAATAATGATGTTTTACCTAGAGTATATTACAACATTTGAATGATGCTTTTATCGTAGGAAAAAAAATCTTAACTTAGATTTGTTTTTTCATGGCTTCTTTCATGGCAAGAGCAAGTGCAAGCTGCAGTCTGACGACATCAGAAGTCATTAGGAAATTATTACCTTGTTCAGATGTGAAGAATATGATGTAATGCACTCCACTGTTCTTTGTTTTATGATCTGTGATCGTATTGAACCAAAGCAGGTTTTGCTCTTCTATTGTTACAGTTGAAACGTATTTCAAGGATACCTTGATATTTTAAAGTTCTCTTACCTTTGTGTACCAAACTAATTTGAACAGAGGCCAGACAGACACTAGTTAGTTGATGTTTACTTTAGGCTTTCCTCTACTTGGGTCTTTGTTATGCCTTTCCAGTATGATGGTATATCTGCAGGCTTTGCATCATACTCATCAGCAAACTGCTCATTGAATTTTGCCATCACATATTTCCAGTATGCTGAGGCCTCTCTACTGGGATCTGAATCGATTTTCCAGTCTGGATAGATTTGGCTGTATTTCTTATATTTATGCCACTTATCATTGGTGTCATGGCACTTGAAGCTTTTGCCACTGTGCACCGATGATGTACAGATGTCTGTCACTAGTTTTTTAGAATTAGCAGATCTGCAGCAGCCGAGGCCTTCTGGTCTGTGGATTGAGACAAAGTGTGTAGCGTGGGCTTCTCCTCCAGCCTCACATGGTGCTTTACAGAATGGACACTGTTTCCCACAGCCCTGCACTCGTTTGAACAGCACATCCTGTGGTTTGGTTTGAAGACTATCAATTTTGTTTTGAAAACCTCCTGCTTGAAAACCAGTTTTCAGTGATTTATCCATGTCCTTCACAGAACAAAGAAGGAATTCAGTGAATTTTTTCTGATTTGCATTGTTCAGTGTGCTGATTTTATCCACTGCGTCCTTGGGAAAAACAAGTCTTTTTTCAAGTTTCTTGCAGATGTTTTCAATGAATCTCTTGATGTCATTTTTCTTTGAGTCTTGTTCTGACTCTTCGATTGCCCGAGTAATTTCTCTGATGACTTTATTGACGAGCTCTTCCTCTGATTTGATCATTCTGTTCTCTGCTGTGAAGTGCTTTTTAACTTTGTCCAAAATGAATTTTTTAACAAATTCTTCATATGATACAATGAAATGCAAATATGTTGTAAATTTAGATTCAGCAAGAAGATTTTTCAAGATTGAAATCTGAAATGTTGTCCTTGATCCGAAAATTGCTGAGTTTTCACCAATCACCATCTCCTCTGCCATTTCCATGCCCAACTTCTCGGACATATATCTTTCCAAGGCAGGTTTTAGGCAGGTACTCATGAATTCATCAGCTTTCTTCTGACATTGGTCTCGTTCACGATAAAGGTCAATGAAGTCAGAGTGGTATGTTTGTTTGAAGTTCTCCAAGGCTGTTTGTGGGTGATTTTGCTGAATGAATTGATTGTGAATATTTTGAAATTCTCTGCTTGCAAAGCCACATATGTGTAATTTCAGGGACAGTTCAAAATCTTCCTTTAGCTTAAGATCTTCGTGAGCTTTAAGTTTCTCATCAATCATGTTGAGAATTTCCCTGATGTATGTGTCATCATAATCATCCTTACATTTCCTCTTTGTTTCAACAAATTCCCTACAATCCCTGATAAGGTTTTCTGACATTTCTTGAACCATCTTGATATTCTGAGCATACAAGTACTTGGATATAAAGTTACCCTTGTGGACAACAAAATGTTCATGGCCTTGATTGCGCAGATCCTTCACTTCATCTAAGCTTTGAGCCATTGAACTTCCTCTAGGTTGAAGATTTTTCCTCAAATGATGAAAGACTCTTGTCGTGATATTTTGTGGTTTGAGCCCTGTGTATGACAATGTCCTAACAGTCTCCTGCCACATCTTTTCAAATGCTTCATCCAGCATGGAGTCTGACATGTCTGACTTATTCTCACGACAGTCTTTCAGCAAGTCCAGCACTTTTTTCTCCATTGTGTCCATGTATGTCTTTATGATTCCTTCGACCTTCATCATTCCATTTCGACGTGAAACAGCTGCATCCAGTTTTCTAGTGATAGAATTTGAAAGCTCTGTCTTTAAAGACTTGGCAGAGTTTATAAAGTCTTGTCGATAACTTTCCACAAGTTCAACATGACCTTCTCCTTGTTCATAGTATGACTGGATATTTTTAATAATTTCATCTTGTCCTTTTGAAAGTTCAGATTCTGCTTCTCGTAGTAAATGACAGTGGACATCTTCAACAGTGCACTCAGAGTTTTCAAATTTTCCATGGTTTAAGATATTCGTTTCAGCTTCTAACGCCCATGTGTGCATTTGTTTTCTCAGTGTCCAGTCCCAGCTGTTGTACTCTGTGCACAGTTTCATGTATGCATCAGCCACCAGGCTATTTCTGAAGCTAAAGATGAATTTCTCAAATTTCACAGCAGTCCACAAGTCTTTTGTCCATTTAAGAAATTCATTGATGTCACTGGACTTGTAATCTCTGAATTTCTCCATTATATGCTTTTTGAGAGCATACACAGACTCACTATAGCCAATACTCACTGGTGCCATTGGGGGGGTTCCATGCCACAATCCAGGGATGTAGTGGTCACCCGTCTCAGTGTCATAATTCATCACATCTGTAAATTTCTTGAACTCCAGTTTGTTCTCCATTTTGGCTGCAGCTTGTGTCATTTCATCCAGTTGCTCCAAAAGATATTTACGGTCTCTCATGTTTGAATCATGAGCTGAGACATCAGCAACATTCTGGTGTACAAACAAACACTTATGTTTCTTATCTATTTCCTTCATCCTGAGGAAGGCATGAACAATGATCTGTAAAATGTCTTTCATCTCTGTGGAGTTTTCCATGGCGATGTTGACAATTGTTACATCACTCAGTCCAACAACAAGAGTTGCCAACTCATTGTCATGTTCATAGCTGTTGTCCAGTTGTGCGAGCTCAGGGGATTTCAGTCCTTCAGTGTCAATGATCACTATATAATCACAATTGAGTTTGAGTTCTGCTTTACACTCTTCTGTTATTTTAATGAGCTGCATAAAGGCTCCCCTGGTGCACCTTCCACTGCTCACTGCAAACTGAACTCCAAACATGGTGTTCAGCAGCGTTGACTTTCCTGAACTCTGGACGCCCAAAACGGTGACAACTACAATCTTGTTTTTGGGCTCCACCAGTGTGTTTAATTCAGAAAACACACTAGACAGCCATTTTTCAGGGATATTTGAAGAATCTCCATTTACAAGTTCAAGTGAAAATCCATCCAGCAGTAGTTGAGCACAGAGTTTAGGTAAATGTTCCAGCTGTTTTTGATAAAGTGCATCTTCTGAGAGTGAGACTGCAGCTTCGTAAAGCTGGCTCATCTCTCGAATGAAATGCTCCACTCCTAAAGAACTGTTTGAAATCTTTTTATCAAGCTCAGCAATTTCTGTCTTGTTCTCACAAATATCTTGACATTTCTGTTTGTAGAGTTCTCTGAGTTGAGGCAGTACTTTGTGTGATTGATTCTCTAAAGCGATTCTTAACCATTTTAAGAAGTAGGCTCTTTCTGGTGTTGATATTGCTTTGATAAAGCAGCTCATGGCAGCAGACATGTCTATTCTGTATTGCTTTTCTCTGAGTTTCTTCTTCTCCATCAAAAGTTCATTTTTGTAGTCCTCAATACTCTTATCCCCAACTTTCTTCAATCTGCATTCCTCCTTCTCTAACTTGGCCAGTTCCATCAAGATTTCCCCTTGTAAGGGCAGCTCCTCCTCCTTGAACTGCACTATATCATTAATTTTGGATGTGATTTCATCTGCACTTGCTTTGGCACACTGACATTCTTCAGCATCCTCATCCACCAATATTCCTAGTTTTTGTGCAATCTCAGCTAAACAAACAACTGACATTTTGTGATTGTTGATCTTAATTGCATCTTGGAACTTGCTCTGAATTTTGTCAACAAAGTCTGCATCATTCTGCTTGGCTTTAAAGATGAAATTGTTTTTCATCAGATTGAGCTTGTTGACTGTTGCTTTTATGTTCTCATTGTTGGAGTCCCCTACAAAGAATAGCTGAGGTGTAGATTTCTGACTGGGGACTGAAATTAACTGTGAATCTAAAAGTTGGGATTCAAAGAATACAAACACAGCAGTTGAAGCCTCACAAAGAAAGTCATACTGTGTTTCAAAGTTCTGAATGTCACCTCTCAAGTTGGCAATCGCTACAGGTTCAGGAAAGACATCAATGTTCTTGTTTCCACAAGGAAGATACCAGGCCATCTCAACCAAGCCATTTGATATTTTCTTACTGATGTTTCCGCAATCCATGTTGAAATGCACAAAGATATCAATGTACTGCTGTGGATTGCTGAGCAGCTTATTCAGAATATCTGATTTGGAAATGTTGCATCTACCAAGTCTTACAAATGACACTAAAGGCAATTCTGAGAGAGCGATCCTTTTTTCCACAAATGCACTTGGATCTGATAAGGAGTGTGGTCTGTATTTTTTCACAATATCTCTCATTGCCCAAAGCATAAGAGTGATCTGACTGTTATCAGTGTTTGGAAGCAGCAGAGGAACCGCAAACTGACACATGGACATTTTTATGATCATTTCCTGCTGAAGAAAACTGTCAGAACAAAGAAACACAGCAGTCAAAATATCTAAAGGATTTACTGACTGAGGACAGTCTGATTCAGCCTCCTGATCATCATCCCACTCTGAATCTTCTGTCCCATCTGATGAGGAACACTTAACGCTCCTCGCTGTCCTTTGTAGCATCATCAGTCTCTTCAAGAAGAGCCATGGCAGATCTGAAAGGGACTGGACCGGCACATCTGTGATACTGGTCTTGTTGATCTGCAGCACTGTGTGGAGAGTGAGCTTCTCATCATAGTACTTCACCAAACCCAAATTCTCCAGGAGTTCCTTCATGATGTTCCCTGTAAATGAGAACAAAATTAGTCACATTTGCATGCCCCCAACATAACCTAATTTTGTTTGCTTTATCTGGTTCATCTAAGGTCAGACAAAAAATAAAAATAACGTAAATATAGTATAAATAATATGCAAAGGATAATGTACATCCAGCCGGTTGTTATCTTAGAATAACCCCCGACAGGGTGATCAGGGTCCTTATAAATAATTAGACACAAAATATTAATTTGAGTTGAAATTTTGAACGTAAAGTTCCGTGCACATAGCATTTGCGAGCAAGCAGTAAGTTCAAACTAGACGGACATTTAAAGGATGCGGGCAGTACTACCACTATTAGTACACCAACATTGTTGATTTTTGTATTGGCCCTTTCAGTGCCACCTTTTGCGCGTTCCTTATTATCAGTCTCTTGATCTAAAATTTTTTGCTTGCAATATCTCCAACAACTGACTTCCTTATTTTTGTTGAGCAAGTGCCGCTGTCAGGGAGTCAAAAGATAAGTACGGCATCATTATGGTTGCCAAGTAACTTCAGAAATTGGCAAAAGGCCATTGTGAGTCTTTTATTTTTATTTCTTTAAGAAAATCGTGGTTTGGAGTTCTGGATTCCGTGTAATAATATTTATTCTTGGAGAAAATAAGGGACAGAATAAGAGACGCTCCTAATATTTGTACTGTACCTTAATGTATGTCTGCCTGCAGTCAAATAGTTCTCGGAAATAATCACAATTGTTTTGCTTAATTTGTGTACAATTATTCTAAATTGGGTCAATTCCCAGCCCATGTAGAAGTGGTGGGGCGCAACATGTTTATGCTGGATCACATGGTTACAAAGTGGCAATTGGTCCCCAAAATGGGCTCTTATATCTGGGGCCCTCCTTGGGTGAGCTAAGTAGTTCCACCTGGCAAGGTTTTTCAGGCGAGGGTCGCTCGAGCAGTAGAGAGAATAGAGAGAGAGAGAGAGGAGAGAGAGAGAGAGAGAGAGAGAGAGAGAGAGAGAGAGAGAGAGAGAGAGAGAGAGAGAGAGAAGAGAGAGAGAGGAGAGAGAGAGGAAGAGAGAGAGAGAGATAGAGAGAGGAGAGATAGAGAGGCAGGAGGCGAGCAGTGCGTAAGTAGGTCAAGCGCAAATGATAAACACCTGTCTCTCGTTTCAGTAATTGGTGTGGAGAGACCGGATAAAAGGGGCCACCTGGAACATGATCGGGAGAGAGACTGACTGAGAACGCGAGCCACCCGGGGAGAAGGATGTAGAGAAACACGGAAGCAAGTTGTGTGTTCTGTGCACGCGAAAGGGAATAAAGCGATGCGTCCCAGCAAGCGGACCCTGCCTCTCTTCTTCCACTCTCTTAACCTTATCACAGGCTCCCTACAGTTTGTGGGTCCTAGTTGGGTCACAAATGGGAAATGAGTGCATGGGCTCTAAATGGGCAACACAAATGAGGCTCATATGGGTTTCACAAATGGGTTAGACATGGTCAAATACAGTTAATCCCACATAGGCTGCCAACACTGGCCCAAGGTAGTACCCACATAGGCAACCTCTATATGGGTTCTGAATGGGGAAACACGTACGCGGCCCTCTTTGCGAAACCATATGGGTAAAACATGGGCAAACACAATCAGTCCCTTATAGGTTGGCTACAGTGGCCCAAGGTAGTACCCACATAGGTAATCTCTAGTGTAGTGATGGGTCATTCATGAATGATCTGTTCATTGTGTCTGTCACGTGACAAATGAATGAAAGACTCTGAAGGTAAAGTAATTATTTATGTTCCCTATAAATTATCTTTGGGTGCATTATGATTTCCTAATTTGGAATATTATCACGATCGCGTAGGTGGATGTGTTCGGGGAATTTGGCTGGTAAAAGTATGATATTGAATGCCACTTAAATGATTGAAATAAACTTGAAGATTTGAATAAAGATTTGTTCATTTTGATGAACGAGATCAAAGGAGAGAGTCAGTAAAATGATCTGAACTTCCCATCACTAATATGGGGCCCTCTTGGGTAAGACATAAGCATTCTGGGTAAGAAATGAGCAAA
Organism: Sinocyclocheilus anophthalmus; assembly: GCA_018155175.1. Taxonomy (NCBI): domain Eukaryota; kingdom Metazoa; phylum Chordata; class Actinopteri; order Cypriniformes; family Cyprinidae; genus Sinocyclocheilus; species Sinocyclocheilus anophthalmus. Next base: position 244,557 of record JADLZN010004580.1, read on the forward strand.
CATAATTAGTCCTATATAGGCTGACTTGGACCCTATAGTGCAGATTGGGCAGTGTGTTTGGGATCTATGTGATTACAGTATTGACTTTATTCTCCAGAGAAACAAGCACGTCACCATCTTCAGAATATTGTGTTTGAACTTCCGTTTGTGTGGTAGCTCTGTATATTTCTATGGCATCGCTGTCTAAGTAATTTAGCTGGTAAAGTGGTTTTATGTATTGTAGAGTTAACGAAAGTTATCGTGAACAGTGTAATGTTTAAAGCAAATGTCTTAACAAATGTCAGTAGACCAGGAAGATTTTAAAACGAGTGATTCATTTATAAATCTGTCAGATCACAGAAGACAGCAAACGCAGCACTAAAAAAGGGTGGGCTACATAAGGTGAATAGGCCACTGGTTCTCAACTCCAGTCCTGGAGAGCTGGTGTAGGCCTATAGCAGACTTTAATTTCAACACTAATTAAACACACCTGTCTCTTATTCACAAATAATTGTGAACACTGTGATTAGCTTGTTTGGTGTGTTTGGTTAGAGATAGAACTAAACTCAACAGTACATTTAGGACTGTTTAAGAGTTAACGAGTCAGGAGTTGAAAAGCCCTGGAATATACAAATCAAATGAAATCCAGAGTGCCATCAGCAATGGTCTGCAAAGCACAGGCTTATCTCCATATAGTTGTTTTAAAATGTATACAAATGGTTCAAAATATCCAGAAAATGGTCGCGGTGCAATATGAAGAACGGGTTACAAAAAGCTAATTATCTATCAAAATAATGGGATTAAAATGGCTTTGAGATGGGTAGAAGAACTCAAACCCCTAGCAACAGCTGCCTGATTTCACAGAAGTACTCCAGAGTTTAATGGTCAGTTGGTTAGTAACAGATAATGAAATAGCCCAAGTGAAGAAAGATAGAATTGAAATTTATGTTTTTGATGGAAAAATCCAATGTAAATCCAGAAATCGTATTTGCAGTATATTATACAGGAGTTCAGAATAAAGTGCCGCTTCAATCAGTTAGCGTATTGTGTTTTGTGTTCAGTTTTCTTTTTGGACCAACAGTACAGCCTTTTCTTTTCAGTCTAGTTGGCACATGATCAACCTTCAAAGTTGAAATATGATTGAAATAATGTCAGATGCTGTTTTAACATTTCCACAATGTTGATATAAAGTTTAATGCTAAATCATTGAAAAATGTTTTTAACAAAAACAAATCATAAAAAAAAGACAATTAAAATATATATGTTGAATCAATGTCGTGTCATTAACAAGAAATATCTGCCTTTTGAATTATTATGATCATTATTATTTAATTTATTAGCATTTTATGATATTTTGATCAAAACACCTCTTCAAAAATCCAAATGTATATGTACAAATATGATTATGGTCATTAGTAACTATAATTATAATGGATGCAGTTTTAATCTCAAAAGAGCAGTGAGATTTTCTTTGGATTTACAATTTTGTTACATTTTTATTCATACACTGAACTAAACAAATAATACAGCCTAAAAAAATAAAACAATACACACGTTTCTTTAAAATATTAAAAATAAAACCTCTTTACTTTCGTTACCACTCTGAAACAATTGCAATTGGTTGTTTCACCTGGTTGCTTTCATCATGATTGGCTAATCTGACTGTCATCCACGAAACTGGCCAATGACAAAAGTGCGCGCCTTATTACTGGTCAGGTTTGAATATACGTCCGTTTGGTGATGTGTGTTTGCTACTGACCCGTGAGATTACTGGGTCCCTCAGTTCCTGATTATGTGCCTGTTACATTCTTATTTTAAACTACTTTGAGTTGAGACATGTAAACGGAGAAGCTGCAGTGTGAATCCCAGAGGAAGGGGCAGACTGCATGTGTGAGGTCCTGCAAACATATGGCGATATCAGGTAACAAAACTTTTTTTAGTCAAACCAACGTAAAGTTATGTTTTGTGTCCATGATTTATGTGAGTGAGAGGAAATCAAAGTGAGAGGCTAATTGCGATTAGCGTTAGCGCTCTGGCTAGTAACGTTAGTTATGTATTTCAATGTAGCGTCCGAATGAGTTGTGTTTGTATTAATGTCAGCTAGTTTAAAACTCAAACTCGTGAGAAGTAAAGGAACATCGGAATAAGTACAGTGAATGAAAAAACTGCAATTTACACTCGGAAACACTGGAATATATAGGAAAGTTGAGAAATGTTTTATATTTGTTATGCTTGTGTCGATGACCGTTTCTGAGTAATTTTTCTGTTTTTCAGTATTTTTCTTCAAATACTGATAACTGCTAATTCAGATCAAGCACAGGTTTTTCAGGGTAAACAGGCACCCAACACAGAGACTATACAGTAAGATGTTATTCAGTTTTAACCGTTTCTAGACCTCACATTGGGATTAATATCTTAAGTATGATTCTAATCATAAGTACATTTGTAAGATATTTCCTCCACTGGTGGTAGAAAATGAGTAACTTTTTTTTTCCTGTCGTCTTTTCTTCCTTTGAGGTGGCACAAAGGGGAATAGGACTTGTCACCATCATCAGTCCTTTATTTCATTCACTGGAGAACATCACAACCTTCAGATGTGTCTTATCAGGATAAATGCAGCTGCAGGGAAAATTATATTAAGGTTGGTTTGATTGTGGTGTACAAATTAGCTACAGTTGTGTTTACCTTGCTATGATATCTATGGAAAGTGTCCATTTTTGTGAATCCTCTGTCTTTTTTTGGGGGCATTCACATTTTTCTGATGGGATTGTCATGCATTAGGTTTATGTTTAAATTGAATCATTACTTACAGTTTTAAAGGTGACAATTTGTTTATGTTGTCTAAATGGCTTATAATGTCAAATGACAGTACAATTTAAATACATTTAAGATTGTTTAAAAGAATGGTAAAAAAAAAAATCATTCTTTTAAGACTCGGCATCCCCCCCACTCCAGATTCTCTAAAAAAAAAAAAACCAAGATCCAACTGAAGCCCTTTCACATACAAAAAAGCTGAAAAACACACAACGACAAAGCAACGCGATCCCATTCATTTCAATGGAGAGCTGGCGATTTCCGGCGACAAGAGCGACAGGCCGTTGGCGACGGATGGGGCGTGTCCAGCGACGCGACAAAGTTCAGAATCCTTCAACTTTATGCAAATGAAGAGCGACTTTCGGGAGCGACAGCCAATAGGAAAGAAGATGGTAGAGCTCATGTGATCATTCTCCTCTCAGCCGTAGATAAACATACGCAATGGAAAAAAGTATTCATTTTTGTTTGTATGTAAAGATTTAATTTGTATTTATGTTATATTTAGTCTTTTGCCTCCAAAATGTTTGTACTTAGCAGCAAGAAACCTTATTCGCTGTCAAGGCAACCAGTATTGCAACTAGCAACCTCATCGCCAGCCCCTGTGAACGCAGCTTCATTATGGGCCATTTGGAGGAGGATTGTCCTTTATCTGCTACACTGCACTGTCACTTCTGGTATGGATTCACTGACCTTTTGTGATATGTGAGATGTTTTAATTTTACTTTTTTTTTATTTTTTTTATGCATAATTTACTTAAAGGGACAGTTCACCCAAAAATGAAAGTTCTACCATCATTTGCCCTTCATCACCCTTATGTTTGTCCAAACCTGCATGAATTTCTTTCTTCTGTTGAAGACAAAATATATATTGTACGTGGTTTCCCTACGGTGGTTCAGGCTGTAGGATTGCCAAATGACTAAAGAAACGTTATCAGCACGATGGTATAAAACTGTACATTTCTAGTCTATTACCACCCACTGCCACTTATACCAACGATGTAAATAAGCGCAGTTAGAATAGCTAAATATGTGGAAGAGCGTTGTTACTGAGTGACTATTGTATTGCAATAAGTAGCACTTTAAGATTAACCTTGACTCAAGACTAGTTAGCACATAATTAATAATTGAAATGGTTTAATAACAATATTTTGTTATGGGTACACTTGAATTGGTTACAAAATAGATGAAGGATGGTAAAACATGAACAATTAATTGTACCCAGCATGTATGTAAAATATTACCAGAGAGAGAGAGAGCATAGCCCCAAGAAGAGAGAGGCAGCAAAGGAAAGAGCAAAGCAAAAGAGGTAGCAAAGGAAAGCGAGCCAGAGCAACAGTTACAGTCCTCTTTTATCCCTTCCTTGACCATGTGACTAAAAACCAAATGTGAGACATTCAAACTGACCAATCAGCAGATTACAACTTCACCCACTGGGCAAAAGGTGTGACAATTAGCAGACCCCCGATGTATGCACATGTTGGCCTACAGGCCTTGATCGATATCAGCACTTCTGTGCCTTCAGGAATGCCAAATGGCCCTTTTGTTACTGAAGATAGGTTTGGGAGAGGAAAGCAGAAATCTTTGATAATTTTTGACCCTACAAAGTCCCCCCCTTGGCACCGTTGGCCACACCTAAAGAGGCAAAAGGTGACAGTCCATGAAAACATGCTTTCTGTACTGTGCAGATGTTATCTTCAGTCTTCTGGTCCAGATTTGTTGCAGTTGCAGCTGGTCAGCCTTTGTTCTCCTTTCAGCCCTGTGTGAGAGATCTTCATCGAATGGTGTTGCACCCTTCATAGATATGCAAAACGCCCATTGAATACTTCACACCTCCACAAGAACAGGCACTGAACATGGTAGAATCCGCTTGTCCCTCTTTCTGAGGCAGGACACAGGATGTGAACTTATGCAGCAGGAATCCTGTGATTTCAAAAGAGCATATGGCACAACAAACAGCAAAAGTATACATGGCATTTGTCATTGGTCAGAGGTTTGATGTGGTCAGATTGAATTTGTCTCTGGCAAAAAGCCCTTAAATCAATGCACTTAAAAAGATGTCAAGGTGAGAACAAAAGATTACACTGTTTTTGGAAACGTTAAAATAAATTGCATTATAATAAAATTAACAATTGCTGGTTTTAACACCTCCCTTCATCAGTAAGAGTATAAGCAAAATATTCAGTGTCACCAAATACAGGGATTCAATTGTCCAAAAACAATCTTTGTTTCAACTGAAATGGACAACATACAAATAAACAAATCAAATTAGTTACATGATATATCAATGAAAATGTTTGTACTTGGGTAAAAGTGAGAAATACTAATTTACATTTGAAACTTGGTGAGATAATAGCTAAGTAATTAGATAAACCCAAAGAAACAAAACAAACAATAATTGATGAAATTCACAATTATAATACAGTCAAGATGTACAGACTTAACATTATATGAGGCAATATCAGACGGATGTAAATTTGACTCTGTGTGTGAAGATTAAATTGTATATGTGTCTGCATTTAGCTGTGGCTATGTGTCAGTGTAATCATGCTCCAAACAAAGGCAAAGAAGTTTTACAATTGCGATGCGAATTTTTTAAGTGACGTGACATGTGGCCAAGTATGGTGACCCATACTCGGAATTAGTGCTCTGCATTTATCCCATCCAAAGTGCACACACACACATTGACACACACACCGTGACCACAGACACACACCTGGAGCAGTGGGCAGCCATTTTTATGCTGTGGCGCCCGGGGAGGAGTTGGGGGTCCGGTGCCTTGCTCAAGGGCACCTCAGTCTTGGTATTGAAGGTGGAAGAGAGCGCTGTACATTCACTCCCCCACCTACAATCCCTGCCGGTACGAGACTCAAACCCGCTACCTTTGGGTTACGAGACAGACTCTCTAACCATTAGGCCACGACTTCCCCAAATTTGGTCCTGTTGTAACAGGGAGCCAGCCTGAGAATGTGAGTATGAGGTGTGATCTGGCTCAAAATGCTTCCATACCAATGTTTTTTGTTAGGAGCATGATAAAGTGCAAAGTTCAGAGCTGAATCCTGTTGTGAGGAAAGCATTTTCATTGTTAAGACAATTGTGAATTACACTGTGGCCACATGGCAATTCTATGCTCCTGTACATGAATCACTGCAGCTATATGGAAAATAGCAGAGCGTACCACTCAGGAGACAAACAAATTCAACATAGACACACATGCAACTTGAAATATTTGTATTGCTATACAATTTCAGTATTACAGTTATTCCAATTTTACACAAGACACATAGTCTAGAATGCTCAGCATCTACAACCTTAAACCTAAGTGTTTCACACACTTACAGTCAAGCAGTCATGTGTTGTTGTTTTTTTTAAGAATAAACCCAAATAGTCTATGTGTACATGTAGTAGCACAAACAACTATACTGTGTGTTCTATGTGCACAATGTCTTAAGCACAATTATAAATTTGAAAATACAAACAGCATAATTTAAATTTGGATGTTTACATATTAAACTCATTGCTATTAAGCTGCTATCCCACTAGCAAGTGAAGTCAATAGCTGGAGGCCTTGCATGAACAATGCAGTCAACTCACTAAGAGTTTTACCTGCAAATGAGTATTGATATCTGCCTTTAGAAAGTGGTTTTCTATCTTTCAGAAAATAAGGTGGAGGTCTGCCCCTTTCAGTGACCAGCATTTTTCCTCTGTATGGCCTTTTTTGTGACAGGAACTACAAAACCTGTTATCTTTGCCAAAGGGTTGTTTGCTGTGTTCTGAAGTTTGAGGATTTTCATGACTCTAATGCTTCCTTTACACCATGCGTTCTGGTCTACGACTCTGCGCTATTACGGTGCTGCATCACCTTAAGAACTGAAACTGGCACACTATCTTGAACACGCTTTCTCTGAACTAAAAGTTCTAGAGGCATCACAGCAAGTCACCTCTTCCAAGAAGTGAACATGCTTTTTAGCCCCATCACTGTTAAGCGTTTTGGGAGACATGGACTCTTGAGCCTTAAGCTTAGCCTTGAGATCTGCAATTATGTCCTTGTGATTTTTACACTTCTCAGTTAGGATTAACTGCTCAGCTAGTAAGTTATCTAGCTGAAATTGAAGATCTTGAATCTTAGCTTCTGACTATCTTTGGGCCTCATTTCTCGTTTTATTTTTAGAATGCAGCTTTCTTCACCTGTGTGGAGCATTTCTTTTCCTACATACGTTAATGTGTTGTTTATACCAACATTACTCACTTACCTTATATAACGACATTTTGTTAACGGTAGCGTCGCAAGTATTGTTGCACCTTGTTTTGATTTCTTTTCGTTTCCAGTCTTCCTCACTTTTCTTTTGTTGATAGTATACCATGCTCCTCATCCTGTAATAGTGAAGCCTGTGCATGTAATTGAGACTAGCTTGTGCGCGACCATTTATGTGGTAAACAGGTCTCGTTGTGCTCCTAAAGCATAACATACGGCACTGTCAAAATGTTCCCTTTCATCCCTGATGGAGATAAGCGGAATCCTTGCTCCTTCTCTCGAAGGGTACAAGTAATGAGACCATTGAAGCCGAAGTCCAACCTTCTCGAATGGCTCATCCCAGTGCAAATATGGGTGACCGGCTTTTTAATGAGTTGGAAGAGGAGTTTGTAAATGTGATAACTGATTTAATACAACAGTTCAATAAAAAGTTAATATTAAGTGACTTACATCGTCTGACTATAACACTATTTTCTGATTTTGCTCTAATTTCTTGTCAAAAATAGTTTAAAACAAAGACACAGCAAGGCAGCTGCGCATCTCCATTCAAACACAACGGTGTGTTTAAAGTATAATGAACAAGGGTTTTTTTTAAACGAATCTAGTGATCATGATTAAATGAGTACCCATCATAAAAAAAAAATACAGTCACGTGATCTTTTGAACTGAATCAGCCGTTCGATGACAATTGAATGATATTCGTGATACAAATCATGACTTGCCGCCAACCTCTGCAAGTTTTTAGTTGACATTTTTAAAGTATCTTTATCCACTTATTTAAATCATTTAATATGTCTATGTTCAAAATTTTATTTAAAACATTAATATCATCATGGATTTGTGGATTTAATTGCACTCATTCCACTTCTGAACCTCATTAAATGTCTGAAAGTACATCAAGCCACTTTTGTGTTCTTCTGTGCAACCTCTACAAATTAATTTTGTTAATAGTGATTTCATTTGATTGGTAACTTATGTTTTTTATTCTACTTGTTCTTATTTTGTTGTTTTAATTAGAATTTTTAAAAAGCTTATAAAATTGTTTTTTTTTTTTAATTTGACAAAAGATGACATACTTTTTTTAATAAAGTTAGAGGAGTCAAATATCGCCTCGTAATGGGAAGGCTACTTTTTGGATAACATTTTGGATTATTGATTAGAAGGTGCTCCTAAATTTTGTAACGTGCTCCTACAGTTTTTAAGTATGACAAGTATTTAAAAGAAAAGTAAGCGCGGCCCCTGAGTAATTGGAAAAATGGGCCCGTCAACTGAACTATCCCTTTAATACATTGTATAATTATGATTTATTATGAATTAAGTGTAATGTTTCTCTAAAAATATTATCAGGAATATATGGAGACGCATATATTATCAGAAATTAGAGCTGCATTTACTCTTATTCCTAAATGACAACGATTGTTGTCTTCGCATACTAACACCGTGTCTACACAAGACGCGACAGTTGTCATGTGCCGCAGCACAACAGCTAAAGTCTGTCTACACTAGACGCGACAAAGCGACCGTTGAAAATCATTTAACTATGTGTCAGTACATCATAAATAGAACAAAGCATTAGTTTGCTGTCGGGGATTTATCATGTGCCGCATCCAGTGTAGACAGAGTCACTAATTATAATGGGTTCTATTGTATTCAGTCGCGCCGTGCTGCACTGCTTGTGACTGGCGTCGACATGGTGTAAACATCAATTTGTTTTAAAAAGCAAACTTAACATCTGTCTTTTTTTAATTCTAATTAGGAGACGACGAGCACACACAGTTTTGTTCAGGGCTGCTCATATTAACCAAGCAATAAACACCCCTTCCCATGCTTAAAACAAGGTCTGCAGATCAGAGTCCGAAACAGTCACTTGTGGGACAACATTGTCATGCACCACTTCACAGTCGATAAGTAGAAAGAGAATTTTAGATTGACACGGCAGTCATTTATTATATTCTTTAATATATTACAACAACATCAGCTCATTTTGTGCATCAAACATCATTTCTACTTCAATACACATGGGCAAAACTTTTCTAGTTAAGTTTTCAATTTGATCAAGTGATTACATGTTCTATTTAATGGATTAGAAAAGGTTTATCCCACCTTTCTAAAGCAATTGAAATTGTAATCGGTTTGAGCATTTTTATTTTGATTGAATTGTTTACATGGAGCTTTTTCAGAATACTATGCTTCATGTCAATGCACCTACTGATCCAGACAGAGAGGGCAGTTGTCATGTATAGGTATTAAACAGTGTCACAAAGGTTTTCAACGACACTTTTCGTTGTTTTTTTTCTTCTTCTCTGTTAGAATTATTCAAATGATCCCAGAAGTACTGGGATAAAAGTTTAGATTGGATATAAACACTGATGTCTACAGTAGCGATCAAAATAGAGCAAATAATTTGAAACAAAGTTGACACTCCAGATAAAGATTATATCAGTGAAGTTACACCAGTAGTTGCTGACAAATGACTGTTAAACAAATGTATTTGTCATTGACTCATTCAAGAGATTAATTAAAAACACCCTGATTCATCCAGTAATGAAACAAGTTAAGTATGTATTAATGAGTCATTTAATCATTAATTCAGACCATTTTTTAAAATTCATTCAAGATTTAGCATTTTAAATATACTACAGCCATTACATTTTTTCAGAACTTCTAGTAAATTACATTTTATTTTCAGTTGTCTGTTCAGAATCGTGATGTCTGTTTGAAACAACAAAAAAAGGGATTCTCTATGTATCTAGAATCATGCAGCTCTAACTTAAGTTATTAAAACTGTGACTTTTAAAGGAATAGTTGACAAAAACAAAAAAAATCTGTCATTCACTCACCCTCAAGTTGCTTGAAACTTGTATGAATTTCATTATTCTGCTCAACACAAAATAAGATATTTTGAGGAATTTTTGTAACCAAACAGTTGTGGGGTACCATTGACTTCATATTCTTTTGTCAATGGTGCCGCACAAAAAAAAAAAACTTTATTATGCATTATTTTGTCAGTCTATTCCATCCATGTCAGAGAATCTGAACATGAGAAACTACCTAACAGAAAAATATCTAAAATGCATATGCATACATTATAAGCTGATTTTATCATTACAAATTGAAATCAGAATTGTCTTAATAAATAAACAGTAATTCTCTATTAATTTGCCCTTCCAGTGATATTCCAATACATTGACCATTCCAATTGAAGTTGTTTTTTCTTATCCTTAGTATGTTATTTCA